>SJXQ01012755.1:125185-274810 GCA_006408695.1 Aepyceros melampus
CGTCATCCCCGGCTTCCTCCCCTGGCTGCGGGGCCTGGCTCTCCCACACGGGGGGCAGGGAGGGCAGGTTTTCATAGTGCAGTAGTGCAGCCCGGCGCTGGGCCAGGCCGTTCCAGCCCGGCTCCTCCGGGCTCAGTCTCCAGCCCGCCCCCGGCCGCAACCCCCCACTGACGTTCTCGTAGGTGCACTTGGGCTGGGCTGGGCACTCTGAAGGGCCCTCGTTGTTATTGTTGTGGTGGGGGGCGTCCTGCAGGCTCGGGCACAGGCCTTGGCACTTGGTCATGTGCCGCCGAGCTGGGGTGGGGCCCAACACGAACTTCACCTGGCCCGGCTGCAAGAACACCTGTGGGTCCCGCTGGTCGGGGCCCCGGGCCTGCGGCGCGAAGGGCGCCCGGCCCTCAGGCAGGGGCTGCAGGCAGTGCCGGCTTCGGCGCTGTTCCTCCTCGCTGGCTGGCGTGTTGACGTAGGTGTGGGACTGGGCATTACAGTCCAGGGTGGGAGGGTCCAACGGCAAAGAGGAAGCGAGAACAGGGGACAGGATGAGAGGAGAAGCACGGGGTTTGAGGGCTGCAGTCTCCTCCTCTTCCTTGCCCTCCAAACCTTCCAGGGAACCGGCCTCCCTTCTTGGGACAGGAGGGGCCCTGTCCACGTTCTTCCCTCCCATGAGCCTCACTGGGAGGAGGTGCTGTATTTTCCCACCCCCACCCTCACCAGACCAACAGGAAGACCCTGGGCAGCCGGTTACTCACCTGCTCATCTGGGGCAATGAGGGCATGGGTGGACTCTTCACCAAGCGAGGGGTGGCGGAGGCTGCTCGTTGAGGGGCGCCGGGGTGCTGAGAATCGGGGACCTTCCCCTGGGCAGCCAGGGAAGCCATTGGAGAAGCTGGAGACGGTATAGCCTAGAGCTGGGCACACAGGAGACAAGGGGTCCTTAAACCAGCTGGCAGCTGCCTGCAACCGTGCGTGTGGCGGCCTGGGACTCTCCCAGGGAGACACTCCCAGGGTCCTCGTGGGCCCACCCACCAAACCGGCAGTCCCCATTGTCTTCACCTTGCGTCTGATCTTCAACCTCTGCCATTCTTCTGAAAGCTCAGCTTGAACTCCACTCCCCCCATCACAGCCTTATCTGAAACGCTTAAGGCACACCTGGTCACTGAACTGACCCTACACTTCATTCCAGCTCTGCCAGTGAGCTCCAGGAAGCTCCTCAAGATCAAGGACCGTGTGTCTATTTCTTCTGTCCCTCATGGGCCAGCTGACGGAGGGCAGGACACAGAGCAGGTGTTCAATGTGGTTTAGTGAAATGAACAAGCAGAAACTGTGGGAACCTCTCCAGACAGCTGTGGGCAGAGATGGTGCACCAGCTGTCAGGAAAGGTATATGGGTATGACCCAGCAGACAGAAGGAAGGAAGCAAAGCGGCTCCAGACTGCCGTTTCCATGGAAACCCAATGTCTTCCTGTCTGCTCCCTGACCATCCGTCAACACAAGGCTCTGGACTCCCCAGCCGCAGCTTGAGTCACCTGATTGGTCCAGGACTTATCATCCCTGGGAGTTGTCTGATGATGGATGATGGTCCTGGAAGCCTGGCTTGCCCAGCCATCCTCCACCTGCCTGCCTGACTCATGCCTCCAAGACCAGTGCTCCCTGGACCTATGCTTGTGTGTGCGCTGGGGTGCTGAGGAGAGGGGTTTCCTCACCACTGGGAGGCTGGGGGGCCCGAGGGAGGTCGAGCTCAGCCGGGTGGCTGTTGCGGGTGATGATGACCGGCTCTTCCATCACATTGATGCTGTTGCACTGCATGAGATCCTGGAGGAGGTTGAAGATTTCCTCAGCCCTGGAGCACTTAAATGCAAATATCCCTGAAGAAGGAGAGGAAGAAATGAGGCTCCTCTGACCCTGCACCCTACAGGGGAGGACCAGAGAGGCTGAAAGGATGCACAGAGTTCAGGAAATGTCCCCGAACTTCAGTCCCAGGCCTGAGGGGTTAGGGTTAGCATCCCGACTGTTCTCCGTACACTCTCCAACATCCAAGAACCATGGGAGGAGCCGGCCCAAGGCCTTCACTCCCCTCCCCTAACACACACTATGCATTACCATCATCTTAAGATCCAGGGTGCTGTGCTTAGTCGCTTAGTTGTGTCCGACTCTGTGACCCCATGGACTGTAGCCCACTGGGCCTCTCTGTCCATGGGGATTCTCTAGGCAAGAATACTGGAGTGAGAATACATTTGAATCAGTTCTAATGAGGTGGATGAAGCTGGAGCCGATTATACAGAGTGAAGTAACCCAGAAAGAAAAACACCAGTACAGTATACTTACACATATATATAGAATTTAGAAAGATGGTAATGATAAACCTGTACGCAAGACAGCAAAAGAGACACAGATGTATAGAACAGCCTTTTGGACTCTGTGGGAGAGGGAGAGGGTGGGATGATTTGGCAGAGTGGCAGTGTAACATGTATGATATCATAAGTGAAACGAATCGCCGGTCTAGGTTCGATGCAGGATGCAGGATGCTTGGGACTGATGCACGGGGATAATCCAGAGAGATGGTGTGGGGCGGGAGTAGCCGATTATACAGAGTGAAGTAACCCAGAAAGAAAAACACCAATACAGTATACTTACACATATATATGGAATTTAGAAAGATGATAATGATAAACCTGTACGCAAGACAGCAAAAGAGACACAGATGTATAGAACAGCCTTTTGGACTCTGTGGGAGAGGGAGAGGGTGGGATGATTTGGCAGAGTGGCAGTGTAACATGTATGATATCATAAGTGAAACGAATTGCCGGTCTAGGTTCATGCAGGATGCAGGATGCTTGGGACTGATGCACGGGGATAATCCAGAGAGATGGTGTGGGGCGGGAGCGGGGAGGTGGGGGTTGGGATTGGGAGTTCATGTACACTTGTGGCTGATTCATGTCAATGTATAGCAAAACAAATACAGTATTGTAAAGCAAAACAAACTAAAAAATAAAAATTAATTAAAAGAAAAATAAAGTTTCCCTGATGCTGGGAAAGACTGAAGGCAAAAGGAGAAGGGGGCGGCAGAGGATGAGATGGTTAGACAGCATCACCTGCTCAATGGACGTGAATTTGAGCAAACTCTGGGAGATGACTGAGGACAGAGAAGCCTGGCATGCTGCTGTCCATGGAGTCACAAAGAGTCAGACAAGACTTAGCGACTGAACAACAGAATAGAAATGAATGGCTCCCAAACTGAAATAGGAAGAATGAAGCACGGCTAGAGAGAGAAGGTGTGGAGGAAACTGGTTTAAAAGATGCGATGACAGATCAGCAGATCAAGAGCTACTCAGAGTTTTTACAAGTTTTCACATGGTTCTAGCTTAGTTTTGTTTTTCTGGGAAGGCATATCCTTGAGGGTTTGAATATTCACTTGGTTGGTCTCCAGAACTCCAAGGCAGGGCCATGTGCAGCTGGGACTTAGGAGCATTTAGTGAAGTAGGGACCAAAGGTCGAAGGTGAAACACTGGACCCAAAAGGTACCACAAATGTGAGATCCAGATCTTGAGCAGGAAGCCTGGTGGCCAGTTTCACACACCATCATGATGTGGGCACTGTGTCACCAGCAAGCCCTCTACCATGTTCTAGATTTCCGTCTCCAGCATCTCTAAGTGTATCCACAGTATTGAAAGATGAAAGGAATCGGTGACTAACACAAACAACCGGTGTTCTCAGCAGCAAGCTGTAGATACATAGAAGAGGAATTTAAGGGCGAAGAGTCCTGAAGGAGCAGGAGGGGTTGGAAGGTGTGAGACCTACTTAGGTATCTGCAACTGCAGACTTTTCAGCCTCCTCGTCTTAGAAGGAAGCTGCTGAACAGGATGGTTCTCTAGCCTGTGGTTCTCAGACGTGAATGTGCACGCAGATTGCCTGGGCGTCCTGTGACATTGCACCTTCTCAGTTCCTAAGTCTCGGGTGGGGCCGAGGTTTGCCGTTCTGCCGGGCTTCCGGCGCTGCTGCTAGGCCACAGACCACACGGCGTCAGCTCGCTCTGCGTGATCTCTCAGCCCAGGCTTCCACGAGCTCTGCATGTCTGTGAGCGTGTGATCATCTGGCATTTCAGAAAGACAGGAAGGTGGCAGGAAACATGCCTGCCGTGGCAGTCACTCTTCTCATTCTTCATAATCAACTTCATCAAAAACCCTGAATGTGCCTAATTATGCATGACAATTTCACATGCTTTATGAAGAGAACTAACTCCCGATTTGGCCCCCACATTATCAGACTTGACAGCCTAAGACAGCTAGAGAAATATGCATAGAGACAGTAATAAATATTGAGGCAGTAATAAATACGGAGTGATAAATATTCATCCATATGTTAATATAAAACATTAAAATAAAAAAAGGTTATGTATTTAGCACGGGCCTTAGGATATTTATCTTTCTTACAGTGTTTGTACCTTTTCAAAATCTGAGAAACTAAAAATGTTGACTGTAATTTTTATTTAAAGAAAAAGAGTTTCTGTTTTTCAGATGGTGGCTGGGGAAGGGGAGGGTTCCTTTGTAAGGTTTCTTGTTGTTTTATTTATTTTTAGCTTCACTAACATCGAAAGCAATATTCTTTGAGCCCCATGTGCCCTACCCTGATTACCGTGTGTGTGTGTCTTGGCCTGCTTTTGTGTTGCTCAATGCTGAGCATGTGGACACAGTTTCATTAACCTCAGATCTTTCTGCCCAAGGGCCTTAAGCCCATCAAGTCATTCTCACATAGTCCTTGGGAAGCAAAAGAGGCAGGACCAGACACTGTTATCTCTGAATCATGGGTGCTTCTGGTGTGTCCAGAGTCTCATCGTAATTAATTCACATGGGAAGGCATTCTTTTCTTCTGTACGTGTGCTAAACTCACCCAAGGTCTTGGCTGCCTTGCTGGAGAAAGGGATCCAACGAGTGGCCATTACCAGCATTCTCTCCTGACAGCAGAACAAATTTTGTTACTGATGGGCCACCCACCCACTGGAGATTACATTCAGGTCCCCACGGTGCTGAGCAGGTTTGCTATAACTTATCACAGTTGAACAGAGCGATTTCAGATTCATCCCTTTCATTGATTTCTTCTAGCCGAGAAATGGCTGAAAGAATTATCACAGAGCTGGAAAATGGTCACATTTCACCAAGGATAACTGTGTCAGATATTAGTCATCATGGGATTAGAGACGGTTGGCTTATTGGTTTATACTTTCTTGATTCAAGTTATATAATATTTAGTGATGACTATGTATGTGCTTGGGCTTCCCAGCTGGCGCTAGTGGTAAAGAATCCTCTTGCCAATGCAGAAGACAGAAGAGATGTGGGTTCGATCCTGGGTCGGGAGGATCCCCTGGAGGAAAGCATGGTAACCCACTCCAGTGGAATCCTCTGGACAGAGGAGCCTGGCAGGCTACTGTGGCCCATAGGGTCGCAAAGAGTCGGACACGACTGAAGTGACTTACCACTTGTGCATGGATGTATGTGCTTAGGAATCTGGCCACAGCGCTAGGCGACAGCTGTGTGTTATCCAAAATGCTCTGAGTGAGGTGTACCTCTGGAGTCAGGTACCCTTGCCTTTGAAACTTGGCTTCGCCACTCACTGGCTGTGTCACTTACCTTTTCCAAACCTCTGTTTCCCCATCTGTAGAATCAGCATGACAATAGAACAGATTCCATGGAATTCCCAGGAGATCCCATGAGATGAGGGTATATGGAATGTGCAGCATAGGGCCTGCAAATATTAATAGGAAGCCTCGTAACTGGTGATTTTTAGTAATCATAATAAAACTATTACAAATGACAGCATCTGAAATCATCTGAGTCTTGAAAGAGAGCAGAGATTCTAAATTCAGCATTTTTATATTATTTCGTGAGGAGTATTAGTGTGGGAGTTTGTATCTAGGTTAATGAGAATGTCACACTCTGTTTATTAGGAATAAAGCTGTTATTGAAGCAAAGCCTGCATTAATTAGGCTCAACTTCATCTTTCATTCAGTTATGTCACATACAGCTGTTGTTTCCCTCGTTTTGTAAAATTAACTAGAAAGAGTGAAGGCAGTCTACTCAGATTAAAGAAGACATAAAAACCCTGAGTAATTATTAGAGCCAGAAGCTAAGCCTTTATGAAGCCACAGTGGCAACACTATGTATTTTGCATTAGTGCCTGGTAATAGACCTTTGTGGGCACCGGGAGCTGTGCAGGCCAGATCGAGGGCACTGAGTAGGTGGTTGTCCCTCAAAGCTAATTGAGAGCAGAGGGGGAGGGGTGTCTGGAACTTGGTCTCAGGAAGTGAGCTGATGCCATTTGCTGCAGACAGGGTGGGAATGCGGGTGAGGCGCTCCAAGGGCCCCATGCTTCCATAAATGGAATCCAAAGCCTGCCAACTGTATATTGTAAGACTGAAAGGCAGGACCAAGCAAGGGCAAGAGGCAGCTGAATAGAAACCCACGAAGCCAAAATGAGCCATTTAAGGTGGAAGAGGGGAAGCAGAGCCCCAGGAAAGTCCCTCAGCTCAGAAACCCATTCAGTAACACTTTTTATAGGTTGCCTGTGGCTTCTGGGCAAGTGGAGGTTGAGACCAGCTTGGCACAACCGGAAGTCAGTTCTTCCCCAAATTCGGTGTGCACGTGGCTCACCTGTTCAAATGTAGATTCTAATTCAGTAGGTCTGAGATTCTGCATTTCATACAAGCCACAGATATGGTTGGTGATGCGAGGCCGGGGACTACACTTTGAGTGTGTGAATGCGTGATAAGTCGCTTCAATTGTCTCTTACTCTTTGTGACCCCATGGACTGTAGCCCACCAGGCTCCTCTGTCCATAGGATTCTCCAGGCAAGAATACTGGAGTGGGTTGCCATGCCCTCCTCCAGGGGATCTTCCCGACCCAGGGATCAACTGAAGTCTCTTGTGTCTCCTGCATTGGCTGGCAGGTTCTTTACCACTAGAGCCACCTGGCAAGCCCATATTTCGAGTAGCAAGGGTTTAACCCACTCTACCCGCATTCCGTTCTTGGTCACCACCTCTTTCTATTTAACCCCGCTCTTGTACTTTAACTCCAGCCACTCTTGCACTTCACCTACACCTGCAATCCACATGTCCTACTAATCTCCACGGCATAATTCATCTCTCTACCTCCTCCGCGGCTTCACCTGTGCTGTAATGTGGCTGAAGAAACATACACTGCTGTACGAGTAGGTCTCACTTTCATCTCCGTGGGCCCCTCTTCCTTGTCGGTTTACTCTTTCCCTCCCCTGGAGGACTTCTTCCTCCTCCCTACTCTCCTGTCAGACCTCCACTACTTCCTTCCCCACCCTTGCTGCTACTGCTGCTACGTCGCTTCAGTCGTGTCCGACTCTGTGCGACCCCATAGACGGCAGCCCACCAGGTTCCCCCATCCCTGGGATTCTCCAGGCAAGAACACTGGAGTGGGTTGCTATTTCTTTCTCCAATACATGAAAGTGAAAAGTGAAAGTGAAGTCGCTCAGTCGTGTCTGACTCTTCGTGACCCCATGGACTGCAGCCCACCAGGCTTCTCCGTCCATGGGATTTTCCAGGCAAGAGTACTGGAGTGGGGTGCCATTGCCTCCTCCCTTAGTGTCAGCTAATATCCCTGCCTCCACTTTTCTTCTTTGTATCATGACTTAGAAAAGAACTTCCTCCTGTTTCCTCTGCTGGATCTGCATGTTTGTGTGTGGGTCACTGGCCCAGGCCTTCGCAGCAGCCATGGGAGCACTGGGCATGCTCTGATTCATCGTGCATCATGGTGGTTACTTCGAGGCCTAGGGTGACCAGCCCCCCTCTGACTTGCCTCCCCACCACTCTCCAGGGAGTGGCAATGTCCACGGTTGGCCCCTGATCGCCCTTCAACCTTGAGCCTATCCTGCACCACCACCCCGAAGCCCCCCAGCCACGCACAGCCCAGCCACGCCCAGCCCCGAGCCACGCCCACTTCCCCTCCCATCCCTCACCCGGTCCCAGCCCCTCCTACTCCCTCACCCAGCCCCTCCCACCACCTTCAGAGCTCTGCTTAGCATATTTTATCCCCTGAGGTCTTTCCCAACTCCCTACTTAAAGCAGTGCCTACCCCAGGGCAGCACTCGGCCCAAAACTGGCTTTTGTTATTTTCCTCAGTGATTATTATAATTGTTTCGTTAGAAGGCTGGTTTGTCTCCCGCCTGCACCAGAAAGCCCCAGAGGGCTAGGAATTGTGTGTCTCCATCAGTATTGAAACTCCACCTGGAATAGTGGCCAGCACATGACAACTCCCTTTGAATATCTCAACAGATGCTAGAGTGGAAATCAAAGTGTTAGTTGCTCAGTCGTGTCCGACTCTTTTCGACCCATGGGCTGTAGCCTGCCAGGCTCCTCTGCCTGTGGGATTCTGCAGGCAAGAATACTGGAGTGGATTGCCATGCCCTCCAGGGGATCTTCATGACCCAGGGATCCAACCCAGGTCTCCCACATTGCAGGCAGATTCTTTACCATCTCAGCCACCAGGAACGTGTAGTTAAACTAGAACAGAATCAGAAGAGGCCAGTTAGTAAAAACTACATACCAACATAGGTATTCATAAAACCACTCTTGTTGTTCAGTTGCTCAGTTGTCTCTTTGTGACCCCATGGACTGCAGTACACCAGATTTCCCTGTCCTTCAGTGTCTCCAAGAGTTTGCTCAAGTTCATGTTCATTGAGTCGGTAATGCCATCCACTCACTCTGGATCATTTGAATTGACATGGCTACCTGTTTTGGGACTCTTTTTCACCCGACTGTCCTGAATGTAATAGAAATCATTGAGCTTTCCAGACCCTTGGGGGATCAGGAGGGAAAATGACTGGCATTAAATTCTTTCCAGAAATTCCTGTCCTTCCTTTTCTCTTTAATTGCTTTCAGGGAGGTCAGTAGTTAAGTCAGGATTTAACCCACCACCTGCTCGGGGCTGGGGGCTTCTTATCTTCATGTGGGGACATGGACAAAGAGCTGTAACCTGTTAGCACTTAACAACAGTTCCTCAAGCCAAATGCCCACTTCCCTTAGGGCTGATGGTAAAGAATCCACCTGCAATGCAGGATACCCGAGTTCCATCCCTGGGTCAGGAAGATCCCCTTGGAGAAGGGAATGGCAACCCACCCCAGTATTCTTGCCTGGAGAATCCCATGGACTGAGAAGCCTGGTGGGCTATAGTCCATAGGGTCCCAGAGCGTCAAACATGACTGAGCAACTGACAGTTTCATGCTTTTACACACTTCAGCCTGTACATACTTTTTATTATTTGTGTCTCTCTGTATCTGTATCCCATGGACGGAGGAGCCTGGTAGGCTGCAGTCCAGAGCGACTTCACTTTCACTTCTCACTTTCATGCACTGGAGAAGGAAATGGCAACCTACTCCTGTGTTCTTGCCTGGAGAATCCCAGGGGCGGGGAAGCCTGGTGGGCTACCATCTACGGGGTCGCACAGAGTCGGACACGACTGAAGCGACTTAGCAGTAGCAGTAGCAGTATCTTGTGTGTTGGTGACTTGGTTTCCTGAACTGAGCCTCTTTGCTTTTGTATAACATAGAGGTCTATCAGTGTTAGACTCATTAGAAAAGACTCTGATGCTGGCAAAGATTGAAGGCAGGAGGAGAAGGGGATGACAAAGGACGAAATGGTTGGATGGCATCACTGACTCAATGGACATGAGTTTGAGTAAGCTCCTGGAGATGGTGAAGGACAGGGAAGCCTGGTGTGCTGCAGTCCATGGGGTCGCAAAGAGTCGGACATGATTGAGCGACTGAACAACTATCAGTATTTAACTCAAAATAGTTATTGCTCTACTTAAGAGCAGGTGCTTTTCCCAAACCCTTGTTTCTGTTGCAGTTCTTTAGAGCTTGAAATGCAGCTTCATGGTTTTATAAACAATGGTGTGGAAACCTTCCAGAGCTCACGGCTTTGCTGAGCTGTCTTGCTTAGTGCTTGAGAATGGGAATTCCGCACAGAAGGGCAAAGAGGAGAGAATTTCCATTGCTTTTCTATGTTGAAAGCAAACCCTTTGCCAATGTGATCTTTTACCCTTTTCCTCCTAATTAGACCCTCTCCCTCATCTTCTGCTGCACCTTTCTCTTGCAGCTCCAGCCAGGGGGCTCTTAGCTCACATGGTCAGGAGCCCTAGGACATGGGATGGGGGCTGGGGACCTCCTGTCTTGCTGACCTCTGGATACTCTGAGCTGGCAGGCCATGGAGGGACCACCGCCTTGCTCACTATTTCCCTTTGCTCTTTCTCGAATTGCTTTGCATTTCATTTCTTTCTAAGAAATAGCTCTTTCTGTTCTCTTTTAAACTCTTATCAAAAAGGAAAAAAAAATCACATTGGTTTACCTCAGTGGGTACTTTTTCTAAGACTATTCAATCTAGTTATTGTATCATTTTTTTCACTCAATGCTTTTTACTTCTGCCTAATAGTTTAAGATACCTTCTTAGATCCTCAGTCTACAAAAAAAACAGAATATTAAATTTGTGATTACATTCCTGAAACTTGAATCACACATCCTCTTGGAGGAAGTGATCTTTGTAAGTGATGCAGATTTATCTTAACCATAGGAAACCATGCTAACAAAAATATGGCATGTTTCAAGATGAAGATATAAAATAGTATGGCTAAATCTATTATAACTCATAGTTACCCTTAGTGTCTGTGAGAAGAGATGGAATGAAGTTATGAGTAAGACATAAAGCATGGGTGTAATTAGTAACCATTGACAGCACATGTGATTAATGCAATCATTTTTACTTTTCTACTGGTGTAAAATTTGTGATAATACATAGATCTGTGAATATTGGCAGAGCAAGATTTAGCTTTTGTTTTTCAGTGTTATTTTTTACCTCCAGTTCAGTTCAGTTCAGTCGCTCAGTCATGTCCGACTCTTTGCGACCCCATGAATCGGAGCACGCCAGGCTTCCCTGTCCATCACCAACTCCCAGAGTTCACTCAAACTCACGTCCATTGATCGGTGATGCAATCCAGCCATCTCATCCTCTGCCGTCCCCTTCTCCTCCTGCCCTCAATCCCTCCCAGCATCAGAGTCTTTTCCAGTGAGTCAACTCTTCGCATGAGGTGGCCAAAGTATTGGAGTTTCAGCTTTAGCATCATTCCTTCCAAAGAAATCCCAGGGCTGATCTCCTTTAGAATGGACTGGTTGGATCTCCTTGCAGTCCAAGGGACTCTCAAGAGTCTTCTCCAACACCACAGTTCAAAAGCATCAATTCTTCAGTGCTCAGCTTTCTTCATAGTCCAACTCTCATATCCATATATGACCACAGGAAAAACCATAGCCTTAACTAGACAGACCTTTGTTGGCAAAGTAATGTCTCTGCTTTTGAATATGCTATCTAGGTTGCTCATAACTTTCCTTCCAAGGAGTAAGCGTCTTTTAATTTCATGGCTGCAGTCACCATCTGCAGTGATTTTGGAGCCCAAAAAAATAAAGTCTGATACTGTTTCCACTGTTTCCCCATCTATTTCCCAGGAAGTGGTGGGACCAGATGCCATGATCTTCGTTTTCTGAATGTTGAGCTTTAAGCCAACTTTTTCACTCTCCTCTTTCACTTGCATCAAGAGGCATTTTAATTCCTCTTCACTTTCTGCCATAAGGGTGGTGTTATCTGCATATCTGTGGTTATTGGTATTTCTCCCAGCAATCTTGACTCTAGCTTGTGCTTCCTCCAGCCCAGCATTTCTCATGATGTACTCTGCATATAAGTTTAATAAGCAGGGTGACAATATACAGCCTTGACATACTCCTTTTTTACCTTACTAGAGGTTAATTAATTATTTTAGTCACTTTCTTTATTGTTCAGAACTTTAATAAGTAAATGAAAAAGATCGTCATCTTACCCTTCATTGTGATGTGCTTAGTCGCTTAGTAATGTCTCTTTGCGACACTACTGACTCTGAGACACTGACTCTGACACTTTCTGACTCTTTGCGACTCCATTGATGATATAGCCCGCCAGGCTCCTCTGTCCATGCGATTCTGCAGGCAAGAATACTGGAGTGGGTTAGCCATGCCCTCCTCCAGGGGATCTTCCCGACCCAGGGTCTGAACCCAGGTCTCCCACATTGCAGGCAGATTCTTTACCATCTGAGCCACCAGGGAAGCCCAAAAAGTGAATATGACAGAAAACAATGAGAGACGGCCTGATTTGAGCAGTGAACACATAAGTAGCCTGCGTGCATATTCATGGGATTCTCTAGGCAAGAATACTAGAGTGGATTGCCATGCCCTTCTCCAGGGTCCTTCCCGGCCCAGGAGCCGAACTCGCATCTCTTGTGCCTCCTGCATTGGCAGCCAGGTTCTTTACCCCTGGAGCCATCTGGGAAGCCCTTTATTACTTCAGTTTAATCCAGTTCAGAGTTTTGAAATTGTTTCCTGTTGTGTTTCCTTTCCAGAAAACCCCGAGGTCATTCTCTTATTTCAACAGTTGAACGCAACTTCACAGCTGGGAGAGAGTGATTGTGAGGTATTCGTTCTTCTGGTTTATTCTACACTGTTTATCCATGCTTGCTTACAGTTTAACTTTGTACAGGCATCAAGGGTGTGTTTGGGTACTCTGAGATGTGGGACTGGAGACACACAGCTTTGAAGCTGAAAAACCTCAAGGGTATTTGCTAATTCAGTTTTGAAGTTAGCACCGTGGGGCTTCTGCCCCAGCCTCTAAGACACCACCCTCCATGCTTCCTACAACATGGTGTTTCCCTCTGGTCAGTGATGGGCATGAGCTTGGTTCTCCTTTTTAATGTCTGTGTGAAATTAAGCAAAGTGCCTAACCTCATTCAAGTTCTGTGTTCATCTTTGAGATGGAGACTATAATTGCATAGCTTGATGAGTTTCCAGTTCCAAACAGTGCTCCCCACCACCACCAATACCAGCAACAAAATATATATTGGACTGTGTTTTACTGTTGTTATTATCTGTAGTATTGGTCATCTCATTTAGTGCTGATAATAAAGTTATATAAAAATTCTTTAATGACTTCAAGTCATCTATGAACGAACTGAAACCAGAAAAAAATCAGCTAGCCTAATCGAACAAGTTAACACAAAGGCATTCTTTATTTGATGTTAGCAATTAGTTCGCTGCATGGCTATCTGCTTTTCTAATGAATCCTGGACTTTGAAGTGCTCTGCCCACCCATTTAAAGGATTTACAAACCTCAAGCACTGTGACCTGACTGACCTCTGTCCATTATACATCATTATCCAGTTCCTCTTATGGGCCAGAAAGGAAAGAGTACATCTGGTCTGAATCTCTTCACAGAAGCAATCTTGTAAAGTAGGCCACTGTCTTTCAATCAAATCTTTCCTTTAACTTGTTGAGAAGCTCTTTCTTTTGCTAGAGGAACCCTTTCCTCTTAGGAGAGCATGGTGCTATTTCAGGGTCATTGGGGTTCCCCTCGGAGATCTTTCTAAATATAACTGCAGATCCTGGAAAACAGCCTGCCTTTTGTTAGTTAAGTTCAACTTAAGAGTCAGTGCATTAGGAGCTTCGATTATCCACGCTCCCAAAATGCCTTCCTCTGATCTCCTAGCATTTGACAAGAATCTCGAATCAGGGATTTCTCTAATGTACTTCCATTTTCACTAGAGCTGCTTGCCTTATACATTTTATTTGTGGGCCTGAAATATAGAGCATTTTCTAATTAGGGGGCATTAAAGATTTAACTCAAGAATCTATATCTTTTAGAATAGGGCTCAGATGTTTTTGAGGAAGAATCACACGGTCCTCTTAAGTTTTTAGAAAGCATTGTATTGACTGCTTTTTTTTTTTTGGTAGGTGGTAGATTGCTTCAGTCTTACTGTGGGGATATTTTTCTGCCTTTTTTAAAAAATTCATCTGGAATTTGCAGTTTGCTGTCTGCCAAATTCCTGACCCCAGCTTTTGGTTATCATCATTTCTATATCCCAAGCAGTTTTCAAAACTAATCTGTGCACAGTGAAACCTTCTTCCCCACCCCTCCTCACTTGTCTTCTACTCACAACTGATACCTTCTCCTGGAATCAATATTTTAATTAAAGCATCGCTGTTGACCTCATAACTCAAGCCATCAATCTCCATCCTGACATTGCTTCACTCTTTGCATTCAGTCCACACTGGATCCCAGATTTAAGAGAACGTATGAAAGTTCCCCAAACAGTGGCGCTTGGTGAGGTCAAATATTAATTGCCAGCTGTCACAAATGTTAATTGTAAATATCCTTCCGGTCTAGCTATCCTCTGCCTCCCACTGTCACTAAATCAGTTCCGGTTCTCATCAACTCCAGGCCAGTCCGTTGCTGGAGCTCACTAGTATAGCTGTCTTTCAACAGATTGTCCCTACTCTAGGTACCCTGCTCCACACTTTATAGTGTGATTTCTTGTTCAGTGACTTCTGTGGGCCCTTGTAACCTTGAGAATAGACCCAGACATCTTGGTGTGTATCTCCACCGTCAGTCCTGTGCAGCCCTCTAGCACACTGCCTGCCTTCCCCTGCTTTGCTGTCTGTGCTTCGTGAGGACTGAGTTTCTTGGGCTGTTTCAACACATCCTGTCCTTTCAGGCTTTGCACGTGCTGGTCTCACTCCTGATAATGCCCTTGCTCAGTTTTTCTTAATAAATCGCCTTGCATCCTTCAAAGTCCACATCAATTTCCATCTTCTTTGAGAAGCCTCTCCCACTCCCACGATTTCCTCCTGTGAACTGGGTTCCCATGATTCTTTAGCTATATCTCTGGTCAGACTATACTTAATTATCCATTAATATGTCTGACCCTCCTATGGACACTAACCATGAGGGTAAGATTCAGATATTATTTTTGTATCTATACAATGGCACCCCACTCCAGTACTCTTGCCTGGAAAATCCATGGACAGAGGAGCCTGGTAGGCTGCAGTCCATGGGGTCGCTGAGGGTTGGACATGACTGAGTGACTTCACTTTCTCTTTTCACTTTCATGCATTGGAGAAGGAAATGGCAACCCACTCCAGTGTTCTTGCCTGGAGAATCCCAGGGTCGGCGGAGCCTGGTGGGCTGCCGTCTATGGG
Organism: Aepyceros melampus; assembly: GCA_006408695.1. NCBI lineage: Eukaryota > Metazoa > Chordata > Mammalia > Artiodactyla > Bovidae > Aepyceros > Aepyceros melampus. The sequence goes on from SJXQ01012755.1 coordinate 140,247, forward strand.
GTCACACAGAGTCGGACCGACTGAAGCGGCTTAGCAGCAGTAGCAGCAGCAGCATTTAATAGATGCCTTGCACATAGTAACACTCAGTGGATGCTCTAATTTAAATGAGTGTATCTCTGACACTGTAATAAAAAGGAAGGTGTGTGTGTAGTCACTTAGTCGTGTCCAACTCTTTGGACTATAGCCCGGTAGGTTCCTTTGTCCGTGGGATTCTCCAGGCAAGAATACTGCAGTGGGTTGCCATTCCCTTCTCCAGGGGATCTTCCTAACCCAGGAATCGAACCTGCGTCTCCTGTGTTTCCTACATTGCAGCAGATTCTTTACCCACTGAGACATTGGGGAATCCCGAAAAAGGAAGGCAGTGTTTGTAAAAAGGAATCTCAAGCTGTGCTTATTCTCTATGTACAAACATTTTTCTCAACAATAATGTTTTGTTTTTCTGTTAGACTTCTAGTATCTATGGATTAAAGAAGAGCTGCCCAAACCAGTTTACAGCCCCTTTCCCTTTTCTCTGGGCTTCCCTGGTGGCTCAGATAGTAAAGAATTCGCCTGCAATACAGGAGACCCGGGTTTAATCCTTGTGTCAGGAAGATCCCCTGGAGAAGGACAAGGGAACTCACTCCAGTATTCTTGCCTGGGAAATCCCATGGATAGAGGAGCCTGGGGGGCTACAGTTCATGGGGTAGCAAAGAATCAGATAAAACTGATGAACCAAGCAAGAGAGGGGGCATGGCTGTCAGAACTAAAATGGTGGCTGTGTATCCTGGAACTTGCAGCCGTGTAGTCATTTCCACCTAGAGAGTAGATTTAGTCTGTGCATTCACCAGTCTAGGTGAGGATAGTAGTTACTTGTATAATGTTTGAATTTGGGATTCGAAAATTAAATTACCCTGACCCATTTTCAGGCTTCTCATGTGCCCATGTCTTGGAAGTGTGTTTCAGATCACCAGAGTTGTTCTTTCCACTCATGAGAAAGACAGTCTATGAGAACAGCATCAGTAACTGTCCGCTGGGACAGGAGCCCTAATCCCAAAACAACAGGCTGCAGTTAACACAGTTAGCAATGGATTGTGTCTTTGAGGAGCTCGGGAAACATGATGGGATTCATTTTTAATTCCAACCAATTCGAGAAACAAAGCAAAAGCCTTGGCCTCTGGAGTGGCTTTGTAATCAAAGGTTACCACAAGCCTGTCAGAACTCTCAACAGCTGTCTCCACTGTGAAAATAGGCTTAGGTTGTAAGGTGATTTCAGAACTGAGGAAATGATGACTTTAGCCAGGTTTTGTCTCCTATGTGAACTCTGACTCGCAAAGATGCGGTTAATTTCAGTGTACAGTGTTTGCTTTATTTTTCAAACTAATTTTAATAGCAACCTTCTTGCACTCTGAAAAAATGTCTGAGAGCAGTTATAAAAGAGTTGATGTAAATAAGCGTTACAATGTGTATCTTAGCTGCCTCTAGGTCAGTAGTCAACAAAATAATTAATTAATTAATTAATCCTGTTAATTAATCCTGTCAATTAATTAATCCTTTTTTCTCTTTTTTGCTTTCCTGCCTTGCATTTATTATGTGAGTATCTTCTGAACTATAAAAGCAGTATACATATTCAGTATAGAAAGTTGGAAAATATGAAATTCCAAAGAAAGAAAAAACTTTCCTATGAGGCTGTAGCCTAGAAAGAACCATGGTCAACATCTTGGTTGATATTAGCCTTAAACAGAGTTTCTTCCAGGCAGGGATGCATACTTTTCAAATTCTTATTATGAAAAATTTTACATCCATGAGAGAATGAATAATGCAGTGAGTTCTTGTATACTCACTGTATAAATTCACAGATTACCAAGATTTTGCCAGTATTGGTTTGTCAACCTGTTTTTAATCTTTCCCTTCCTCTTTTCTCTTGGAAGTATTGGCTAACTACCATGAAAAGGAAAGAGGAATCCTGATTCCTGAAAGAGGGCTGTGGAAGGCAATCATTTGCCTGCCAATTTCATATACCTTCACCCAGCTTTTATTTAGGAAGCAAAAAGTATGGTTTTCCATTTAGTATTGTACTTGGGGATAAGTAGCCTTAATGCTCAGGTCTATCACATGCTAGATGGGTATTGATTTTTCTTCTTAAATCAATGTTTCCCTAGAGCATAGTTTTATTTATTCATAAAGCCAAGATGATGTCTGACAGGAGTTATGGCAGTGTAAACCTGTGATGCAGGCACAATACGAAGAGCTTTTGTAAGACTCAAAAATCAATGATGCTGGAGGGTTACTTCATAAGCTTGAAAGAGTGCATTTGCTGTGCTTCCAAGTACAAAAGGAGAATTTCAGCCTTTAGTTAAGTTTCTTCTGTTTTCTAGGCTGCTGTCCAAATGAAGTACAGTTAACCCTTGAGTAACGTGGGTTTGAACTGTGCAGGTTCACTTATACGTGGATTTTTTCTAATAGTGAAAACTATATATAGTAAGTACTAAATGAGTCACGGTTGGTTGAATCCATGGAAGAAGAACCATGGGTGGTTACAGAGGGCCCACTATAAATTATGCACAGATTTGCACCCCTACCCCCACATTATTCAAAGGTCAACTGTATAGCATCAGACTGGATAGAACCAAGCTTCAGCATTGGTCCCTTTTTGACACCAATCTGTTGACTTACTCTCAAAAGCTGTGCTGGCCCTACTGATCATAACACTGTCATTTGGCTTCATGGTATAGAATACATTCTAAGAGTATTCGCTTTTTGTCACTATATTTACTTTTTGGAATGTGAATATATCCTGACAGTATTCACTTTTTGTGTGTGTTCTATGTTCTTTTTAGAAGTTTTTAATATATAAAAATTACTATTAGAATTTTTTAACTTAAAATATGTCTCAAATGGTTTACCCAAACTTAACTGACTTCTAGTGGTTGCAATTGCATCTAATCACTAGACTGTCCCCATCTAGAGTTATAAATATCAGTTTTCTATTAGGTATGTGATCTCAACAAGGTAGAACTTGGTTGGGAAGTCAGATGACCTAAACACTGCTTTCATTATTTACTCCTGGCTTCTGTGTGACCCCAGGTAAGTTCCAGAACTTCTCTGGACTGTTTTTATTTATTTTGTTTTGAATTTTTCATTTAAATAAAGGTGAGTGAAGGTGCATGAAATTGGCAGGCATTTATTTGACTTCCATAGTTTTCTGTATATGAGGACTCTCTTTTTTTCCTTTTAAAATAACTACTTGATATTAAAAAAACAAAAAGAAGGAAAGAGGAAATGAAAGACTAAAAAAAGGGACAGGTGAAGTGAGGATTATTTCTTCGTGAAGAATAAAGTTTCTTCCAGTTTGAAAATACTGTGATTTTCTGTGAAAAGATTTCACATGCTGAGTGGTTATCAGTAGTCATGATTTCCTTAGGAATTTCTGAGCCATCATGGATGTACCTTGAGTTCAGAATCTGAGGTCCCAGCACCTGCTCCTGAGAGCAGATAGGGGCTCTGGCCAGACCTATGGTTCCCTGGGACCCCAGTTCCCCACAAGGGCTTCCCTGGTGGCTCAGATGGTAAAGAATCTGCCTGCAATGCAGGAGACCCAGGTTTGATTCCTAGGTTGGGAAGATGGGAGAAGGGAATGGCTACTCACTCCAGTATTCTTGCCTGGAGAATTCCATTGACAAAGGAGCCTGGTGGGCTATAGTTCATAGGGTCGCAAAGAGTCAGACACAGCTGAGCAACTAACATACCTGTCACCAAATCAACTCCAATCATTAAAGGAGTGACATCATCGCAAGATGGCCCTACATCCAACTTGTTAACGCGTGGTAATTTTGAATGGTGGGCCTCTGAGTTCAAGCACAGTTTCTCATAATTTTGCTGTGTCACTGGGTAGTGCTAGGGTCCCTCGTTCTCTGCATGTGCTTCACTCATCCTCTGCAGACCTCAGGCAAGCTGTTCTGCTGGCCATTTTCTGATGGTTTTAACTATGAAGAGCCACAAAACAGAGTAGGAGGGGGGATCAAATGAATAAAACTTTTCCTGTAACATCATGTAAGGGAAGAACCAAAAACTGGAGGATTCTGTGCAAATGAATAATATTTCCTATGGGACAGCCAGAAAATGTAGAACTCAAGAGTGGCAAGCCAGGCTTTGCCATTTCATGACCACGATCGTCTGCCATTGTCCAGCAAATGACCCCAAAGCGCAAAGGCGTGCTGTCCAATGTTAGTATCTAAAATTTATTTTTCCAGGGATTTCCCTGGTGGTCCAGTGGTTAAGACTTTGCCTTCCAGTGTAAAGGGTATGTGTTTGATCCCTGGTTGGCGGTGGGGGCTAAGATCCCACATGCCTCATGACCATAAAACTAAAGCATAAAACAGAAGCAATATTGTAACAAATTCAATAGTTTTAAATTTTTTAAATAAAATTTATTTTTCCACATTTGAGTGTGTATAGTTTATAAAATATGTATATACAGTTACAGGTATTGTTAGGCAGTTATGAAGCTAAACAAGTATGTTCGCAGAGGATAAGGGAAGTTTAATTTTTAGTTGAGTGTATTCTTGAGTGTCTGTGATAGAAGGATCTGCTTTCACTGGAGACGAGTTTGCCTCCTGGGTGTGTAAGAGTGTGGTGTGGGCTACAAATACCAGCTCAGAATTGCATCCTCAGAATGACCATGGGGAAAAGGGGTGCTTTCATAGACACCTGAGGCACTGTTAGTGGAGCTGCTGTGAGTGACAGGATTGAACTCCTGTTGACTGATTTCAAATTGCTTTGTTTTATAATCCCTTCATATAATCTAATACATATTATGATATTTGAAAATGTGCCTCGAACATACACAGAAAAGTGGTGAAAACCCCTGAATTACAAGACAAGATCACAGCTCTTCAGTTTGCCATTTGACACCTTTTTCCTATCAAAGACAGTTTATATAGGTTGCAGGAATAGAGAGGATAGTTCCTTCTTGTATTCAGATTTCAACTTAAATGTTCCTTCCTCAAAAAGGACTTCTTCAGGCAGCCAGTGGAGAAGGCAATGGCAACCCAGTCCAGTACTCTTGCCTGGAAAATCCCATGGATGGAGGAGCCTGGTAGGCTGCAGTCCATGGGGTCGCTAAGAATCAGACCTGACTGAGCGACTTCATTTCACTTTTCACTTTCATGCATTGGAGAAGGAAATGGCAACCCATTCCATTGTTTTTGCCTGGAGAATCCCAGGGATGGGGGAGCCTGATGGGCTGCCGTCTATGGGGTCTCACAGAGTCGGACACGACTGAAGTAACTTAGCAGCAGCAGCAGGCAACCAGGGCTCAGGAATCCTTGTTAACACTCAGTCCTTCCTCCCTCATTTACCTTTTAAAAGTAAGCCTCCAATTAAAATAAGTGAATTAATTTTTTAAAAATAAAAAATTTAAAAAATTAAAACCTTGAAAAAAAATTTTTAATTAAAAAAATTTTTACTTTCCCTACCTGATACTCTAGTGTTAATTGGTCTGTCTTGAGTCTTCACGTACGGGGAGGTCAGCTGAGACATTCCCATTGTATCCTCAGTGCCTAGAGCAATGCCTGGCATTGTATAAGCACTCAAAGGTTCTTCCCATTCGCCTGTTTTCTTCTATGGATCATCTCCTCTTTCCATCCCTGAGGCTATTTCTTTATCACTGCAGGAATCAGGCCTTCCTGTCTCTTCCGCTTGCTGTGGAGTCTATGGCACTTAACACTTTACATTTCTGTCATTACCCAGCAGTTCCTTCCTGGTGGTAGCATCTGATAGGCAGGGACAATGATAGCACATTGACTGTTACCATGATAGGCACTTGAGTCAAGTGGTTCCTGTTAAATTTTCCAACCACAAGATAGTTACATAAAATAGATAAACAGCAAGGACTGTAAAGCAACAGGGAATGATATTCAATATCTTGTAATAACCTATAATGGAAAAGAATCTGAAAAAGTATATATATATGTCTGTGTATATGGGTGTGTGTGTGTATAATTGAATCACTTTGCTGTACATGTGAAACTAACACAATGCTATAAAACAGCTATACTTTAGTTAATAAAAAAAATACCATCAATGGAGGGTAAGGAGAGCTTTAAGATTGAGCACAGAAATTCCTGCGTGTGGGCCTCTCCCAGATCTCACCTGATGTACCTTTCTGTCTGCTGTTTATATGAATCCTTTAACATGTGTGAGAGTGTGCTGAGTCTCTTCAGTGTGTCCAACTCTTTGCAACTCCATGGTCAATTGCCCGCCAGGCTATGCTGCCCACAGGATTCTCCAGGCAAGAATACTAGAATGGGTTGCCATGCCTTCCTCCAGGGCATCTTCTTGACCCAGGGATCAAACACGCAGCTCCAGCACTGCAGGATTCTTTACCATGGAGCCACTGGGGAAGCCCACCCTTTGACATATCCTTTAATGAATTGGTAAATGTGGGGGAAAAAAAGATTCTGAAAGAGAAACAAAACAGATAAAACAGATACAAGTTTTATGACTTAGCTCTGCACTAGTACTAACACTAAGGGTCAGTTGGATAGAATGTTCTGCTTTGATGGTGGACTTAAGGAATGGCCTCTTGTGGCTTCCATTTTTTAAGGAACTGTAAAATTCCTTTCAGAGAAGGCAATGGCACTCCACTCCAGTACTCTTGCCTGGAAAACCCATGACGGAGGAGCCTGGTAGGCTGCAGTCCATGGGGTCGCTAAGAGTCGGATACGACTAAGCGACTTCACTTTCACCTTTCGCTTTCATGCATTGGAGAAGGAAATGGCAACCCACTCCAGTGTTCTTGCCTGGAGAATCCCAGGGACAGGGGAGCCTGGTGGGCTGCCGTCTCTGGGGTTGCACAGAGTCAGACACGACTGAAGCGACTTAGCAGCAGTAGCAGCAGCAAAATTCCTTTAATTTACCACTGTGAATACCTCTTTCAGAGGGAATAGTTTCTTTTTTTAGAAACACTCCACATCTCATTCCCTAGCTCAGTCCAGAAGCCTTAGAGTCTGATCTTGTTATGTCTAAATGTGGTTACTACATTTTCTCCTAATGCCTGTATTTTACATGATAATGAATCAGTCTTTTCTACAAGCCTGCTTCATTTATGCAAAACAGATAGAAATTGAAGTGGGTATGAATCATACTCTTCTTTCAGGGAGCAGCGAAGCTACTGTAGAGCCTGAATATAATGTATGGTCCCTTATGTCAAGTTAAGCAAAGAAATGTTGGTTCTGTGGTTAGTAAGGATGAGCTTATTGGACAGTTTCAGGAAAACAGAAAGCGGCTTTTAAATTTCAGTACTTGGCTACTTAATTCTTACTTTAGGAAGGTCAACTCATTTTCGATCATCTTTTGTACTTTGAAGTAATAACCTCTTGTACATTAGTGGCCTGAAAGCATTAATGACATTACTGCCTACTGATTTTCAATAATATGGAAAAGGTATTCCAAATTGGTCCTAGCTATCAACAAGGAAAAAGGCAGAAAATTAAATTAGCAGGAGGATATTGGAAAAAGCCTTTTGTAAATGCTATAGAATCTCTCAAATCTAATCCTTGAGAGAAATGTATTTTGTTCTGGAAAGAATAGGTTGGAAAGAATAGGTTTCTCTCCCAAGAGATACCGAAACATCTTTCATTTATAAGAGATGGACTGTAGCCTATGGATGGAATAGTGTGTGCATGCTCAGTTGTTCAGTTGTGTCTGACTCTGCAATCCTATGGACTATAGCCCACCAGACTCCTCTGTCCATGGGATTCTCCGCGAGAATGCTAGAGTGGTTTGCCATGCCATGCCCTCCTCCAGGGGATCTTCCCAGCCCAGGGATTGAACCCAAGTCTCCTGCATTGGCAGGCAGATTGTTTACCGCTAGTGCCACCTGTGAAGCCCATTAAATAGAGTCAACTCCACAGATTCATTAGAAAATAAAGCATGCCAATTAATACTCAAGCATTTCAGAACTGCTCAGCTCTTGCAGTATTTATTGATTTTTGTCTGCAAGCTTTATAAACAGACACCTCAGATCCCTGAAAACACTGAACTATTTAAAATTTTTAAGTTAAGGTTAAGTTTCCGTGGGTTAATGGAGAAAAACTTGGCTTCTCACTAATGCACAAAATTTTGAGTTTAGATCTAATGTCCGTGAGCTGGGGCAGAAACACATGTTTACTCCATTTGACCACTAATCTAGTCTTTGGTTCTTTTCAACAGTAGAAGTTAATAAAAAAGAACTTTTGAAGTAAGATAAATGTGCTTCAGGGAGTCTTGTCTGCAGATCCTGACAAGGGAGGTAATAGACTTATTCGGGAATTTCATGACAGTTCTAGACGAGTTCTCTGAAGAAGGACACAGGCACAGAGAGCTTTGCACATAGTTGCAAGTTGTGTACAGAACCTCCGAGGTTGCTCCAGGACCCTTTGAGAGCTATCCTCATGGACCCAGGGTAAAGCAAAACAGACCTGACTCATACTTTCCAAGTAGGGGCCATGCTTAACTTTTTGTCCTATAAATACTAGTTCTTTAATCCCTGGCATTAACATATCACCCAAGACATGTTTGAATTTTTTGCTGGGTTGTGCTTAAACAGAAACAATATTTATTTATTTGCAATAAAGTATATATTTAAGATGTTGACAGCTATTAAATACTCAATATCTTATATAACCATATATAACATTATTATAGAAATAAGCATTTTTAAATGTTTATTAAACATTTAAAACCCTGATATAACATCATTGTATTTTCTCTTGCTCTGCCTTCCTTGGTTTCTCTTTAGTATGTGAAAACTTTATCCACTTCATGGGTAGGGGTAATTCATCCCAAGGTTCTTTTGGAAAAGTGAAAGTGGCTTAGTTGTGTCTGACTCTCTGTGACCCCATGGGCTATGCAGTCCATGGAATTCTCCAGACCAGAATACTGGAGTGGGTAGCCTTTCCCTTCTCTAGGGGATCCTCCCAACCCAAGGATCGAGCCCAGGTGTCCCATATTGCAGGCGGATTCTTTATCAGCTGAGCCACAAGGGAAGCCCAAAAATACTGGAGTGGGTAGCCTATCCCTTCTCTAGCAGATTTTTCTGACCCAGGAATCAAACTGGGATCTCCTGAATTGCAGGTGGATTCTTTACCAACTGAGCTATCAGGGAAGCCCCTGGAAAATTTAAAAACTGATCTTAATTCCATTTCAGCAACAATTGATAGTTAAATAAATTTAAAAAATAATTGGATGTATTTCCTTGATGCTTAAACTTTTAAAAAATGTTTGAAAAGATAGTATCACTGTTAAATTAGAATATGGAAAGTCCATTATTTTTACTTATGACTTATTGCTTTTTCTTTGGGGATTAATGGCTTTTCTTGTACTCCTTACTTTTATATATGTAAATTCCTATGCTAGCCTTTATTCCACATATCAAGAAAAGGAAGTAAAAGTAACTAATACCATCAGTCAAGGAATTCCTCTTCCAGCAGAAGGTACCAAATAAACTGCTAACAGTGGTTACTGCCCTAAGAGAAATGTCAGAAACTTGCCAAGAGAAACGGAGCATAAGGGAACAGGGAATTCTGCAGAGGAGGGAGAATTTGAGCTGGACCTCAAATAGGAGTTGGTTGGTCAAAAGTGTCTTTGTGGGGGCTCATTAATTCCTGGCAAAATTAAATGTTTGTTAAAACATAATCTACCATGAACCCAAAATAGGGACCTATAGATCCTTACAGCAGGTTGGAACACAAGGAAAAGAAACTATCCTTCTGGAACTTTCTGTGTATGAACACTAAGAATAAACGAAACTTGACTGGGAACACTTGGTAAAAACTGAAAACAAAGATGCTAAGCAAGTGGTGGTAAAGGATGATATGAGTTTCTTTCCCAATGTCTTTTCCTAAAGAGAAAGGCGGCTTGAAAATTGGCAAGGGAGTTGATTTGAGGGCCTTTTGAAAGTTGGTGTTAGGAATTTAGTGAAAGTAAGTATCTTGGACAAGACTGGCCTTATCTAAGTCATCTTTATGTCCTTAGTCTATTCACCTCACTCTGGATTATAATAATAATAATGACCACCACTTACTAGGTTCTTTCTTCCCGCCAAGCACAATGATGAAAGGCTTCACTTTCCTCTGATCCTCATCGTGACTTTTTGTGATTTGTGTAAGATTAAGAGTGGGAGTCTAGGGCCAGCTGCCTGGGCTGGAACCAGGCCTCTTCCACCACGTACATGCTGAGTCACGAAGCTGTGTTGTTTGGTCTTCCTGTGTTTCAGTGCCACATTAAAGGGAGAGAGAACATCTTACAGAAAAACCCAAACAAGCTTTTTGGCCAACCCAGTACTTAATTTTGAGGATTGTTTGTAAATATTAAGACATTCTTTAGCACCGTGCCTGGTATTAGCTGTTATTATCATTATCATCATCCTCATTTTGCCGTCAAGGAGACTAAACTCAAAGGTTAAATAACTTGCCCAGTTTGACATACAGTTAGTATGAACTGGAGCAGTTCTGGGCTCCTCTTGTGGCTCAGATGGTAAAGAATCTGCCCACAGTGTGGGATTCCTGGGTTCGATTCCTGGGTCAAGAAGATCTCCTGGAGTAGGAAATGACAACCCAATCTAGTATTCTTACCTGGAAAATCTTATGGACAGAGGAGCCTGGCAAACTACAGTCTGTGGTGTCACAAAGAGTCAGACTCAACTAATCGACTAACACTTTGACTTTCATTTGACTACAAGCCTTGTCTGTATCCTTACTGGACTCAACAGAAGTGAAGAGTTCCATGTTTTCAGATTTCATGTCATACTACTTTGCCTTACTTACGTTCTTCCTGAGTGAGCTTATCCCTTCCTAGGACTTTATTGGTCATCAAACTCAGGGCCTGGTGAACTGTGTCCTGTAGCCAAATACATCTGGCACCTGTTTTTATAAATAAAGTTTTATTGGAACATAGGCACAGTCATTCTTTAGCTATTGCTTATGGTTGCTTTTCTGCTGCAGTCACAAAAGTGAGTAGTTGGGATAGATCATAAGGCCCTCAAAGCTTGAAATACTTATTCTCTGGCCTGTTACAGAAAATGTTTGCATATCTTGATCTTGCTCACTACTTTCAACCTTTCTCCTAAGTTGTTAATTCCTAAGTTTAACCACTCACCAGATTTCCCTACCTCCATGCCCCGTATCCACCTTAAAATCAACTTTTCAGTCATTTGCTCAGTTGTGTCCAACTCTGAGACCCAATGGACTGTAGTCCGCCAGGCTTCTTTGTCCGTGGAATTTTCCAGGCAAGAATATTGGATGGGTTATCACTTCCTACTCCAGAGGATCTTCCTAACCCAGTGATCAAACCTGAGTCTCCCTTACATCTTCTGCATTGGCAGGTGGATTCTTTACCACTAGTGCCACCTGGGAAGCCCCCAAATCAGTCAGTTCAGTTGCTCAGTCGTGTCCGACTCTTTGCGACCTTATGGCCCAAAATCAACCTTTACCAAACAATTCTTTCTGTGTTTCTTTCTTTCTCTTTATCAATTCCTCCTTGTTTCCTAAACCAGCTAAGGGCACCATGGGGCTTCCCTTCTTTATATTTCTCATGCCTGATCTGTCAAAAACTGTTACCAAAAAAAAAAGTTACAGATGAGCTTACTTTGAAAACAGAAGCAGACTTAGAGACTAGAGAATTTACCAGCGGGAAAAGGTTGCAGGGAGTGGGTTATTAGGAGTTTGAGATTGACATACACACAGTGCTATATTTAGAATGGGAAACCAAAAATAAATAAATACATAAAATGGGTAATCAACAAGGATCTACTGTATAGCACAGAGAACTCTGCTTAATATTATATAACAGCCTATATGGGAAAATAATTTGAATAAGAATAGATACATGTATATGTAGAACTGAATCACTTTACTGTACACCTGAAACTAATACAACACGTACTCCAAATATAAAGTTACAAATTAAAAACAAAAATGAACACCGTGAAGATAATAATCTAGGTTTTTAGTACTTTCTCATTTTGATATTCTCAGGTCCCAGCTGCATTCAATCAGAAATTCCTGTTAACAGTTCCCTAGAAATCATCATAAACTACCTTCACTGAGAAGTAACTATTAGGACGTCTTCATCAAATAAGCCATGGAGACATTGGTCCGTGTCTTAACTTCGGATACTGCCTCAAAAGAATTTAGCAGTGCTAGGAAGTCAGAATATTGTAAAATCTGTGCATCTATTATTAAAATACACTGAAGAGAGCGTGACTATTTGACTTATTACGTTGTTATTTTAAAACTATTCATCACTGGCATTTTAAAATTAAACTCTGTTCCGTTTGCCAAGCCTCATTGGCCAGATCATGAGGAGTCAAAACTCCAACATTAGATTATCCTTTTTACTAGTTCATCCAAAGAGTATATTCAGATAACAAATGGATTTCCGTCCTTTTTAGTGTTACTTGAATATTATTGTAAAGCTCATGATATTATTAACTCTGCATCACCTTTTATGAATTTAAAATTACTATGCTGTAATAACTGATGAAAGGGCATAGAAGAGCCGAGTAAAAATAAACAAACTTTGAAATACAAAAGGATTAGTGGGGATAATAAATATCCACTCATTGTCTTAACATTTTTGATCTTGGCATTTGTTTTATCCAGTAAATATTTTCATAGTACTTTAATTTCAGTTTCTCTGAAAAATTATGCAGAAACAGCCTTTGTTTTCAGGAACAACAGAAATGTTTATAGCATTTAAGTCAAAAGCAGAGGTTGTAAATTAATTCAGATCTTCTGAGCAAAGACATTAGCTTTTGTGTAACATAAGGATTTGGGCTTGTTTACACAAAATAATCCCAAGAATAATAGTTCGCCATGCTCAACAGGGATCTTAAAGATTAATATTTTTCTTCGGTTGATGATTATGTAATACATTAATAGGCTTCTCTAAATACTCCCTTAATTTTCAATTGTCTGTAGACCTTCAAAGCTGTATTTTGATCAGACATGTAAAGAAACGATGTAGCTCAATTACTGTCAAATTAAGGATGATTTTTACATTCTGATTTGGAGAGAAATGCCATCCATGATCAGACTTCAAAATAGCTGAAATACATAGAGGAAAAAGTAAGTGGTTAAGGACATCAAGCTGAAGTATGGCCCCAGTGCCCTGGTGGTCATGTCGCCTTTTCTATGGAGGTGGCTGCTGCACCACTGTTACGTTATCACGAGTGCATCTGCTGGTGACTGGTCCTCCCAGCAGACCTCCCACCTAAGCTCAAAGCTGACACCTGAAGTCTCACTACAAAGCCTCACATAAAAATCACTTTCGACTCTTTAGTGAAGGGTATTAGCAGGTTGATAGTCCCTTTCAATGACCTTTTTCTAAGAACAGGCAGTTTGGGGCAGAACAAAGAGAGACTTCTGTTAGAAGCACAGCTGTTATGGAGATTCCGTAGCCTGAGATGAGTCCCCTAACTCCTCTCCATGTTTAAACTGGCACTAATAATCCCTACATTATAAAAGATGGGAATGATGCTTGCAAAGCACCTAGCAGGTGGTAGCTGCTTAGGAAACTGTCATGAAGTGCTTGATGAAGTTACAATAGTAATAATAATCAGCAGTGTATTTGAGACATTATGCTCGTTAATTATTCAACATCTCCATTCGGTTTTCTGATGTTCTCCCTGTCACTCACTGGTGCTCCAGTTACAGGAGTGAGAGAAGTTTAATCTCGATAAATAGATGGCTCTTCTCTGATGCTAGGTTTCTGTCATATGAGATCATAACTTCATTTCATGGAGAAAAATGTGCAGAAGTCACTGTGCAACCATTCATAATGGCATGTTTTTTAAAAAGAACTAGTTGCCTTAATAATGAGGAAGTGACTCAGTATATAAAAAGTATGCAATATTTTATAATTTTTAAATGACACATTCAGGCTATTTTGAAATGTGAAAGTACATATTTGACCTACTAACAGAAATTGATACATAACAATATTCCTTTGCTGGTAACTTGGTAAATGTTTCTATAAAAATAAAAAATCAAGGAAACTTTGGAATACAATAAATAGGGTTTTACACAAAGTTGTTTAACATGATAAAAATTGCTATTACCTATTGGTCTTAACAATATAATAACTTTCATTTACTCATCCTAATAGAACAGTGTATTCGGTATTCCTAATGGCAGGCTAAGATGAACTTTTGGAATATAATTTTTTTTTGTAAATTAGGCCTCTTTAGCTATCTCTATTTTCTTCTTATGTTGCCAAAATCTTAGGTATGTTCAGTAAATCAGAGAAGGTAGGAAGTATGAACAGGGATTTAGATTCTTAGTTAATCCCATACCAATAAAGAAATGCTGAGTCAGTGTATCATTCTATAGCAATTTATGTGGCAGTTTGGGACCTGAGGGTTTAAAAAAGCTTAAGTCCTTTTTTAAAAGGCATCTGACAAGTGATTTATATAAATTGGAGCCTGTATCTCATTTTTCTATTTCCTCTTATCACGTCTAACAGAACTCTAATAAGGTAGAGCTAGTTTTACATGAGACTAGTGCCTCCAGGCACTGTGGAAGACACTGGACTTGGGCATGTGATACAGTTGACATCATAGTTATTTACCCTAAGGTAGCTGACAGATTGACACAGAAATATATGTACATAAGAAATAAAGCTACATTGCTTAAGACTTTAAAATATATATATATATATACTTATCTCAAAAAAAGAAAAATATGGGGTAACTATCAAGTCACAGTCCTTTAGAGACAGAAAGAGTGGAGGAAGGAGACAGGAAACTGAAACGCACTTTTGCACTCTTCTCTGCTTGCTCAATTACAAAAGATTGATGACTCTTGGAGGCATAAAGTGGTGGGTTTGGGCTTCATTGGTAATGAATACATGTTCTACTGTGTTCCACTCGCTTATCAGCAAGAGTGTGAGCCCACGGTTGTGAAATCAACTCCCTGACTGATTGAATCTGCCACCTACTAATATGTTTCTTCTTTCAGTGCCTTGTTGGGTTTCTTTACATCAGGACTGCTAGTTTCTCTGAGTCATATCTGTCTGTCTTGTCTGTCTATCTGTCTTCCTACCTGAAAGGAAACCTGCCTTAAATGTAAATGCCTTTAGTACTGATGGATTAATTCATGGGCAGAAGTAGAGAAATAGCCATGTGGGTGCCATGCCTTTTCACTTCAGGACTCAATATGGATTGTCTCTCTCATGTTTTATGACATTTTATGAGAACTGCACTTAAGTAAGGGGCAACCTCATATTAAAAGCATGGCTTGAGAACTGCGCAGTGGTACCAGAAATGTAGATCCCTGTGATTTGAAATACGTGAACCCCAAAACCGAATTTCAAGAAGGGTCTTCTCCAACGTATTCTCAGCACTGTTCCTGAGAATGTTTGCGTCTAAGACTGTCTCCTTAGATAAATTCTGACATTTTGGTATATGAATGAGGTAGACAAATTTATGGGATTAAATTCTCATTCATTTGATAGATTAAATGCAATCATTAAAAAATGCCAAAGGCTATTTTTAATTTGGAGTCTCAGTTTTCATGGAAACACTATCTAATTGGAGCCTTGAGGAGTAACAATGAAGTATATCCTTAATTTCTAAAGTAAATGATTAAGTGTATTAACTTTAAGGAAGTCTTCCAAAGTTTTGTTTTTACAGAAGAAATATTAACAGATTTATTTTTTGTTTTGTCCATGTATAAAATAAAAATCTTATGTTGACTGTATAATGGGTGTGTTGATTTGATAAATGGGGCTGACTGGTCCTGTGTCAAATAGGATGACCTGGGGAAAGACTGGGAGGGCAGGCACCGCCTCTGTCCCCAGCTGCAACACAGGATTCGCTGCTTAGTAGGTGTTGAATAACTATTTATTGAATCTCCAAACAACTGATTAACTACTGAGCATGAGCAGTCTGGACTGTAGTACCAGCCCTGCCAGTGTTCAAGACCTCTCTGAGCCTCAGTTTCCCCATTGGTAAAGTGGGCATGACTATTTGCTCTGTTGTTTTAACAGGAGACAGTGATTGTCTAGGAAAAGTGTGTGACATCTTTGAAAACTGGAAAGTGCTTTATGTAGGCAATCACTTTGAGAATTATTATCGTGTTGCTAAGTACTGCTTATTAGTACCATTAACTAGTTAGTACTAGTGTCCTGTTAGCATTCAATAAATGCATGCTTAAACAAAAAAAGATTGCCTTCAAACTCCTAGGTATAAAATAAATAAGATACAAGGATGTGATTTACAACATAGTGAATAGAGCCAATATTTTCCCTGGTAGCTCAGACAGTAAAGAATCCACCTGCAATGTGGGAGACCCTGGTTTGATCCCTGCATCAGGAAGATCCCTTGCAGAAGGAAATGATAACTCACTCCAGTTTTTTGCATGGAGAATTCCATGGACAGAGGAGCCTGGCAGGCTACAGTCTATGGGATCGCAAAGAGTCAGACATGACTGAGCAACTTTCACTTTATATAATCTGTAAAAGTATTGAATCACTGTTATATATCTGAAACTAATATAATGTTGACTGTACTTCAATTACAAGTAAATAAACAGACTTGGAAACAAACAAACAAAATGTACTAAAACTAAACTTGAAGGGAAATTAGTGGTTTAATCACTTTAATTGACCTCTAAAGTTGTTTTGAAACACTGTCTTTATTTTGACATAATTGCAAATCCTTTATGTATTTAATCTACTTTTGTTTCTTTGGGAAGGAAATTCAAAAGCATATACTTGGACATCTGAGCTATTATTTCTCAGCAGCATTGCCCATTAATAGGTTTTTAAATACATGAGAAGCTTCTTATGTAACAGCAAGAAAAAGATAATGGAACCCATAATATGAAGGTTTAAGATGTGGATAACTGAAAACTTGGCTTATAATAGATTGCCACCACTGCTTTGGAAATTAGGTTCAGATATATATCACATAAAATCCACCATTAGATATGCTGGAAATTTAATGACAGGGTTTTGTTGAAATGAGATCTTGTGGGTTTTGATGAAGAAAATCAATCAGGATATGCCTTATCTTTTATTCTCTCTTCTAGCTGCTCAGTGTGCAATTAAATTGACTCTGCAGGACCACAGTGTGTCGCATATATTAATTTTATACTCACCCAGCCTATATTAACTTTATGCTAGCACTTGCTGATAAGGGACACCAAAATGGCATCAATAAACTTATAACTGTGAGCTGGAATCACAAATACCGTAGTCCTGAGTTTTGTTTTTAATCTTCTATATATATATGTCTTTAATTAGATGATGTATTCATGACTGAACATATCCAAGTTTATTTCTGCTGTACATTGGGCATTGTGATGAAGCCCTGGGTAGCAAAGATTTATGACCCCAAATTATGTCCAGGCAGGGAGATGGGACATGATCTCAATCAATTTTGAAAGCCAGCTAATCAATATATGTAAACATACATACGAATATTTCTGGAGTCTTTGATGAAAACCACAGTCACCCTCGTGACCCTCCCAAGTTCTGGAAAAAAAAAAAAACAAGAGCGAGGATAAAATAATTGGCAGATATGGTTCAACTGTCATCATTATTACTGGTATAGGCCAGATAGGAGGGTGGAGTTTATTTATTATAGTGATGCAGAACCCGAGAGGTAAGCACAAATCACAGTAGCTGTGACAGGCCTGTGGGCCAGAAGGATAAGATTATGGCATGGAGGGTCAGAGGCCAATTCTTAGGGGGCAGCTCCATCCCTAAAGAAGATAGAGAGGAGCTAAAATGGCCACCCAGGCTTCCCAGGTGGCATTATTAGTAAAGAACCCGCCTACCAGTGCAGAAGATGTAAGAGACATGGATTCAATCCCTGGGTTGGGAAGATCTCCTGGAAGAGGGCATGGCAACTCACTCTAGTATTCTTGCCTGGAGAATCCCATAGACAGAGGAGCCTGGTGGGCTACTGGTCCTAGAAGCCAGTCCAACTATTTATTTTAAATAAAAAGAGTTGGACACGACTGAGTGACTGCACAGCAACGAAGCCAGGGTGCCTAGTTTATCTTCCTGGAATCACACACTGATCTACCTCCTCCACTTAAATGAAGAGGTCGCAAGAGCCAGAAGTGTTACCTGCTTGACCTGCTTGATCAGGGAAAAAAGGATTAAACCCCAGTATAGGACAGGTAAGAATATTTGATGCCAAATGAACTGGGCAGAAAGTAAGGACAGAGGGAAAAGAGAAAAACCTTGCCAAGAAGGATGGTCAGGAGTTAGAGATGAGGGGAGAAGGCATGGAACATTCCAGACAAGAATAATAGCAGCAAAGACGGGAAGGTGAATTTGTTCTGGAAAGGAGCTAGGCTGGCCAGTCAAGTCACAGAGAGGTTTTAGAGTCCCTACCCCAGGAATTTGGGAGCTCCCTCCTTAGCCAAGGAGCTTTCAGAAGTGGACACCAGAGTGTTTCTTTCTGAGTGTATATTAAGAGAGAGTTTTTTTGCCTTTTTCCTTTGTTGCTTCCTAGCACATTGAACTCTGAGAATGTTTTCATGTGTTTGCATGGTTCTCTCTGTAATTTATCCTGGCTAATTACATTTAACTATAGGCTTTTAAGTATATATTGAACTTAGTGACTAATCATTAGATTTCAATAGCAAAGAGTCTGTAATTTTGGGAGTTATATGACCTATGTAAGGATATGTTGCAGAGAGAAATGATTCCCTCTCTTTCTGTGATAAAAATCTTGTCTGTGGTTACATTAAAATCTACCTTTAACACATGGTGGTTGTTCAGTCACCAAGGCCTGTCCAACTCTTTGCACCCCCATGGACTGCAGCACTCCAGGCTCCTCTGTCCACTACTATCTCCCAAGGTTTGCTCAGATTCACATCCATTGAGTCAGTGATGCCATCTAACCGTTTTATCCTCTGCTGCCCTGTTCTCCTTTTGCCATCAGTCTTTCCCAGCATCGGAGTCAACTATAAATAAAATAGATAACATCGGAGTCAACTATAAATAAAATAGATAACCTTATATATGGCACCAGAAACTCTACTCAATATTCTGTAATAATCTATATGAGAAAAGAATCTGAGAAAGGATGAATGTATGTGTGACTGAATCATTTTGCTGTATACTTGAAATTAACACAATGTGTGTGCATGCTCAGTTGCTCAGTCATGTCCAGCTCTTTGTGACGCTATGGACAGTAGCCCATCAGGTTCATCTGTCCATGGGATTCTCCAGGCAAGAACACTGGAGTGGATTGCCATGCCCTCCTCCAGAGGGTCTTTCCAACCCCGGGGTCGAACCTGTGTCTCCTGCGTCTCCTGCATTGGCAGGCGGGCTCTTTACCACTAGCACCACCTGGAAAGCCCTAAATTAACACAACATTGTAAATCAACTACACTCTAGTACATTTTTTTTAAAGGTACCTTTAAAAAAGATTTAGTTCTGAAGATAGTTTTTAAAACTGAGTTTGTAGTTTGTGTCAGACTGGGTGGACCCAGTAGAATGCTGCTTACAAAGACATGCTCTAATACATTGAGGAGGCAGCAGCCTGTTGATATTTGAAGACTTTTTCTGTTGTTTATGGATCATAGTAAACATTTGTCCAAAATAAAGTCCTTAGAAATTGGGCCTCAAGGAACAGTAATAATCAATTATGAAATTATTTATTACATATACTTTGTAGATATTCCATTCATTAAATTGTGTTTGCTCCAAAACAACATTATTAAAAAGGAAAAAAAAATATCTTTGGTGCTGTAAGACTCTAAGATGGTTGTATCCTGTGCCCCATAAAGCAGTTTTAACTCTTTGCTGAATGCTTTGAGTATGGAATGGTGAGAGGAGAGAAAACCCATGGGATTCTTTCTGTTTTGGGGATGTTTGGAATTTCACTGGGGAGATATGACAAGCATTTGCATAGCAGGTGATAAGTATTAATACAAAACAGTGTATGAATAAGGACCAGAATATCTGCTGTTAGTCATTCATTGCCTGGTCTCTTCAGAAGACTTACTGAATGGTCTGGCAAGTGTTAAAGATGTCATGTTCCTTTGCCTGACTACCCTGACAAATGCTACTGTCTTGACTTAGCACAGAGGTCATTGGTTCACCACAAAACTGATATTCCCTCCACTGTCTAAAGCCTGGTAGTTTATAAGTTTTTTGTTTCTTGACTATTGTTTATCATTTTATCTCGCTTCCCTCCTGTTATGTTTATCCAACTCAGTGTATCTCTAGTGACTTAGAAAATTATATCTCTAGTTGACATAGAAAGAAGAGAAAATTGGATACTTCATGACAAAAGGAAAGT
The DNA here is from genome assembly GCA_006408695.1 of Aepyceros melampus. NCBI lineage: Eukaryota > Metazoa > Chordata > Mammalia > Artiodactyla > Bovidae > Aepyceros > Aepyceros melampus. The sequence goes on from SJXQ01012755.1 coordinate 160,528, forward strand.
TCTGAGCTCTAGTTACGCTGCTGCAACTAGGCAGTAGGTTGGTCTGGATGGATGAGCCAGACGGGAAATGCCCTGGGGCCCATCCCGTTTTCTGTTGGATGCTGTATGCATTCCGGGCTGTGGTTTTGTGTGTGTGTTGTGTTTTATTAGTGCAGGAGGTATATTTTATTTTATCTTGTGGCTGTTTGGCTTCTAAGGAGTTGATATGTTTTAACAGCAATTCTTAGGGACTAGATTGGATTAAATGAACTCTGCCTTTTAAAAAAAAAAAAGCTTTATCGAATTGTAATTCTCATCTCATGCAACTCACTCATTTAAAGTGTACATACAGTTCAGTGGCTTCCCCAGTGGCTCAAGCAGTAAGGAATCTGCCTGCAATGCAGGAGACGCAGGAGATGTGGGTTCAATCCCTGGGTCAGGAAGAGTCCCTGAAGAAGGAAATGGCAACCCACTCCAGTGTTCTTGCCTGGAAAATCCTATGAACAGAGGAGCCTGGCACGCTACAGTCCACAGAGTCACAGAGTCGGATACAGTGGAGTGTGCATGCAGTTCACCTAATTAATTAATAAATCCGTGGTTTTCAGTATATTCACAGAGTTTTGCAACCATCATCATGATCCATTTTAGAACATTCTTACAACTCTAAAGGGAAGTCCCTCACCCCTTAGCTGTCACCACCCACTTCAGTTTCCCCATCTCCTGCACTGTCTCCAGCCCTAGGCAACCACAGGTCAAGTTTATGCCTGTAACACACCATTCTGATGAAGAAAGCAGTCAGAGGACATCGTGTGATGGACTTATTTTTGATGATTGGAGCTGCCACTTTATAATATCTGAAGGAATAACGTGATGTTCCCAAGTGTGACTGGTTAGAAGAATGACTCTCATCAAAAATAATAATAAGCTGAAAGTAGCCACAAATTCAGTGCATAGAAAAGTACTTTTCAGCCAGTGTCACCTGTGTGCGTCAATCATTTGTCATCATCCCAGACCTACTTTACTCCACCTCTGTGCATGAGAGACATTTAACAGAATAAAATCAACAGGTACACACTACTATATATAAAATAGATAGTTAACAAGGACCTACTGGATAGCACATACTAGAAAGTGCATTAAAAAGCAGAGCCATCACTTTGCCAACAAAGGTCCATATAGTCAAAGTTATGATGTTTCCAGTAGTCATGGACAGATGTGAACTTGGACCTTAAAGAAGTCTGAGGAACAAAGAATTGATGCTTTTGAATTATGGTGCTAGAGAAGACTCTTGAGAGTCCCCTGGACTGCATAGAGATGAAACCAGTCAATCCTAAATGAAATCAACCCTGAATATTCATTAGAAGGGCTGATGCTGAAACTGAAGCTCTAATACTTTAGCCATGTGATGCAAAGAGCTGACTCATTGGAAAAGACCCTGATACTAGGAAAGATTGAAGGCAAGAGGAGAAAGGGGCAACAGAGGATGACATGGTTGGATGGCATCACTGATCACTGACTCAATGGACACGTGTTTGAGCAAACTCTGGGAGATAGTGAAGGACAGAAGATCTGGCATGCTGCAGTCTGTGGAGTCACAAAGGCTTGGACACAACTCAGTGACTGAACAACAACTATATAGCACAGGGAACTCTACTCAGTACTCTGTAGCTACATGGGAAAGGAATCTGAAAAACCAGTTATGTATAACTGATTCACTTTGCTATACACCTGAAACTAACACAACATTGTAAATCAACTATATTCCAATGTAAAACAGAAACTAACATTAAGTTGCATACAACTTTTATATTTTCATAGCATTGTTCACTGAGCCAAATCCCATTTCAGCATATTATATGCAGGGATTTTTGCTAGAATACATTGAATGGCTCTTCCTTCAAGGAACTCAACAGCATAGAAGAGGAGGATGGATGTGTATAAACAAGCAAGTGCAAAATAATGTCAGAATACTGTAGAGCCAGCACAGAGGGGACTCAGGAGAACAGGTATCTGGGGACTCTGGTGGAGAAGGGAAATGTCAGAAACAGCTCATAACAGAGGTGACCCTAGAAATTAGCTAAGGCACATTAGTAATTCTTGCAGAGTGGAGAAGGGAATTTAGGTAGAGGGAGCAAGCAGGGTATTCAAAAGCATGGGTCTGTAGCATCCTAGAACTTTGGGGCATGAGCAGATAAGGAAGTAGGGCATTGGTAGGAAAGGCAGTGAGTGGGTTGCTGAGGGACTGAGCCACTTTGGGAAAGATACTGTATGAGTTGCCTAGGAGTTTGACTTCACTCCCTGAATTACTTTCCTGTGGCTGCTGTAACATAGGTACTGCACACTGGGTGGCTTAGAACAACTGAGATTCATTTTCTCACAGTTCTGGAGGCTGGAATTCCAAATCATAGTGTCTGCAGGGCCATGTTGTTGTTGAGTCGCTCAGTCATGTCTGACTCTTTTGTGACCCTTGGACTGTAGCCTCTCAGCCTCTTCTGTCCATGGGATTTCCCAGGCAAGAATACTGGAACGGGTTGCCATTTCCTCTTACAGAGGATCTTCCCAACCCAGAGATCAAACTTTCGTCTCCTGCATTGTAGGGAAGATTCTTTACCTGTGAGCCTCCGGGGCAACTCTGCAGGACCATACTTCCTCTAAAACCCCTGGGGTCAGATCGTTCCTCGCCTCCTTCAGCCTCTGGTGGCCCCACAAGTTCCTTAACTTGGGGCAACATAATTCCAACTTCTGCCTCCATCCTCCTTCTGCTTCCAACACCTCCATCTGGTGTTCTCCATGTGTTTCTTGCCTTCATCTTTCTTCCATGCATGTCTATCTCTCTGTCCAACTTCCCCCTCAGACAGTAGAGTCTGCCTGCAAAGTGGGAGACTAGGGTTTGATCCCTGGGTCAGGAAGATCCCCTAGAGAAGGAAATGGCAACCCACTCCAGTACTCTTGCCTGGAGAATTCCACAGACAGAGGAGCCTCTTGGGCTACAGTCCACAGAATCACAAAGAGCCGGACACAACTGAGCAGCTAATGCACACAGGCCTATTGGATTAAGGTCTACCCTCGTGTCTTCATCTTAAGTAAATACCTCTTTAACAATCCTCTTTCCGCATGTGGTCACATTCTGACATACTGAGGGCCAGGATTTCAACATATATTTTTAGGGGACAAAATCCAACCCATAGTACCCACCAAGCATCAGGGTGTTATTGACCAAGTTTAAGAAGGAGAGTCAGGTGATTATTTTTGCATTTCAGAGGTGACTTGGACAGCTGTGAAGAAGGAATACACAAGGGGCAAGAGGCTGGACAAGAGGTCTTATGGCACTTCGTAGCTGACCAAGTCTGTGGGGTGCTGCTTTATCTTTCATGCACCAAATTTTAAAAAAGAAGAAATGAAGAAAATCACAAATCCACAGCAGCACTGAAAAACCTGAAAGAAACACCAACCACAGACAAGGATATCCAAAAATCCCAGAAGTTATTAGAAATTAATATGATTGGTGGTGAAGCCCAACAGAGCTGAGAAATACACTCTCTTTTACAGTTAAATAAACTGTATATTAATGCAACTTTAGTTTTAGGTCAAGTAGGAGAGAGAGAATTGAACAAGAAGTACACACACTCTGTGACCATCAATTCCATGCCTAGGAATCAGTCCCATCCATGTGCTCCCACTCTTACACCTCTGAGATATGTCTGCAAGAGTAATTTTTTGTAACATTGTTTCTAACTTAGGAAAACCAGAAATAACCTAAATATCCATTGGCCTGGAAATGTCTAAATATAGTATATCTGTAATACCATTGAATGCTCTGTAGTTCAAAGAAATGAAATAACTCAGTGTTTACTAACACAGAAAGTTCTCTAAGGTGTAATAAATGAACATGAAGAAACAGTTGAACAATGTATTGTGTAGAGAACCATAGCAAATATGTAACAAAGAAAGAAAAAATACCTTTAGATTCTTATATCTTTTAAAGCCTTTTAAAGTGTTTTTCCCTCAACTCTATCAAAAAGTGTAAGGAGGTTGAATTCACGGGTGACTCAGTCAACAGTTGAATGTGATGAACAGCAGGCTTTAAGGAAAGCGGAAGATGGGAGACAGAATGGAAGGGATGAGGTGGGGGCCAAGAATTCAAAACATTCAGAAGTAAAAGGACATTTTAAAGAGGGGACTGGTTTTTTTTTGTTGTTTGTTTTTTAGAAAAATAAGCACACACAAAAAGACAGGAGTTGTGTATCTTACTGTAAAAGAGATCTAGGGTTTTAGTTGAGAGACAAAGGATTCATGCATCTTGAACTACAATCGGCAAAGCCATTTGGCATAAAAATGGAGCAACAGCATCGTGAGAGGAGAGTCAGCGGCAGACATCGGTGTCAGCAGCAGAGTAGAACTGCTTCTGCTGAAGACTGGATAAGGCCATGCTTAGGGATCCACAGATAGTGCATAAAGTAACAGATGCCATCAGGGATGGCTGCCTATCTAAGGTACTGGAATGAAAGCTCTTTCTCACTTTGGTAACTCATTTGTTCCTCTCCTTTGTCCTTCCTTTCTCTCCTCCCTCCCCTGCCCCTTCTTCCTCTTTTACACACGCACACCCACACATGCATCGCATGACACACATCTGCCAGCCTGCGAACAAAAAAGAACAGGAACTAGTAGAAGACAATGGCGTCCAGAGAGATGAGCACCTCCAACTAATCACACGAGCTTCTCTGCCAAAAACATCAGGTGAAAATTTTGTGGCCTGCTTTATCCTCAAAAATGTGAACCAGGTAACACCAGCATTGCAGATAGCTTGAAAAACAAAGCGACAACATCAGCTTTCAATTTGCCTAGTGGTTACTGTTTATGAACATGATGCTCTCATAGATAAGCGTTATTTCATTTGAGCCTCACATCAACCCTTTGCAGGAACTTCTGTCTCTTTTGGGAGCAGGACTCTTGAGTCCCAGCAATGGGCAAGAGAAGAAAAGGCAAGTCTCAAACCTCAGTTCCTCAGCTGCTGTTATTTTGCCCAGCACCGTGACTGATGCTTGCTTGGCCTTAGCAGAGTGTCCTTGATACCACACTGATTTGTCTCTCAAGCTAAACCTTTCAGACGTTAACAAAGTTGTTTCATCAGCTGTCTTAACTAATTTTAAAGGATTGCAGAAATCAGCAAACTGTGTTTATCCATGTTACTTATTTATAAAATAGAGTGGTCCTTTGAGCGACAACAAAAAGCTGGGTAAGTGGGATAGGTTGCACTTTTTCAGGGGGTCACCAACAATAGCTTACAAAATAAAAATGCAGTATTTCGAAATAACATTCTATCATTTGTGATACTAATGTATTTGGGATGCTAAAGGTATGGAATACTATCATTAGCTGTGAGTAATGAAAGAAGGGGCTTCCCCAGTGGCTCCGTTTTAAAGAATCTGTCTGCAGTGCGGAAGATGCAGATTCGATCCCTGAGTAGGGAAAATACCCTGCAATGTTGTTGCCTGGAAAATCCCATGGACAGAGGAGCCTGGTGGGCTACAGCCCAGAGTCACAAAGAGTCGTACACCACTGAAATGACTGAGTATACTCGCACACCGTGGAGAAAGGGCTGTAGAAATGGGCTTCAAATCCCAGGCAGCCTCTGAGGTATCACTGTGATACCAGGGCTACAAATATTGGCTATAGTTGTTCACAGGAAGAAATAACTGTTATTATTTCACTAATTCATTGCATGCAAACCTTCGCTTCTCCATTTGGAGGGAAAAAGCCAGGAAATTATCACTAAACACACTACCTGAGCAAAGTAGGAGGACAATAAGGAAGTTGTTCAGTGATATATGTTCCCTTTTTACAAGTTTCCAGACGTACATTACAAAACTGTTACCTTCCCCTCAAAGTCATCACAGAGCAATGAAGTGTACGTGCGGGAGTGAGGTTGCGAATTACCGCCTAAGGTAAACTGAGGGCCGCAAAGCTGCCCTGAGAGTCCCCTGGCTCTTCAGGGACCACACTCTGGGGCTGAGCCCTGTTCCAGCAACACAGGGCACTGGTGAGCAGGAGAGTGAGCCTCTGGCTGCTCATCCTGCGAGGTCTGAGGTTAGTGTGTGTACAACACACCGTTCTTCTTTTCCCCTTTATGTGGGTATGTATAGCTTTTCTTACCTCTGCTACTTCTTAACCACAGTATAGTTACCATGGCAACACCTGTTGATGGCAGGCGAAAAATAAAAGAATGTAATTCTGCAGCGAGGAGGCTGCTACTGTATGTCTTTCCCTCTCTCACAGTTGGATTCGGGGAACGTCTTTGTTTCTTCTTTCCAGGCTTGTGAGTGACCCCATTTTCTCTGTTTGAACAGATTGATATGGAAACTGCTCTCAGCTGTTTCACATGGGAAGATGCAGCCGTGGTAGCTCCTAGAGCGCTTGTTGTCTAAGGATTTCTACTAACTGTAATAGAAATCGTATCTTTGTCCAAGGGAGTTCAAAATCTTTTTCTAAATCTTTAAAACATTTTTCCTTTCTCTTCTGTTTTTTGTTTTTGTTTATTAGCATATAATTATAAAAGCTAATTTTATAATTAGTTTCTCCTATACAACGATGTGAATCAACTATATGTTTACATATCCCCTCCCTCTTGGACCTCTCTCCCACCCCTGCTCCTACCCACCCCTTGTACCCCTCTAGGTCATCACACAGTCCTGAGCTGAGCTCTCAGTGCTATACTGCAGGCTCCCACTAGAAATCTGTTTTACACCTAGTAGTAACGTGAGTTTGAGTGAACTCCAGGAGTTGGTGATGGACAGGGAGGCCTGGCGTGCTGCAATTCATGGAGTCGCAAAGAGTTGGACATGACTGAGTGACTGAACTGAACTGAAGTGTATTTATGTCAAAGCTGATCTTCTTTCTTCTTATTTCCTTCTTCCCTTTCCCCTTCCTGCCTTACTTAACCAAGTAGATGGACTTACATTCCTTCTTTGACCAAACACCCAAACAGAGGGCCACAGTAAGTAAAGCCCAGATTTCACATCTCACTTAAAATGCCATTAGCCTAGAGATCAAAACAGAGAAGAAAATAAAACCTGGGTTATATATAATGCCTATTAGTTCTATGGTCAGATTAAAGGAAATATATGCTAGATAGTAAATAAATTGAAGAGACTTAAAAAAAAAAAGGTGGCACTAGTTGTAAAGAACCTGTCTGCCAGTGCAGGAGATATAAGAGACATGGGTTCAATCCCTGGGTTGGGAAGATCCCCTGGAGAAGGGAATGGCAGCCCACTCCAGTATTGCCAAGATAATCGCATGGACAGAGGAGCCTGGCGGGCTACAGTCCATATGGTTTCAAAGAGTCAGACACGACGAAGCGACTTAGCACTCTCACCTTAAACAATAACAGTATACTGAAGAGCAGTCGTGTATGATCAGTTGCCAGTATCCTCACACAGAAACTTACCATATCATCAGTAGTCCATATTTAAATGGGCATTTTGGTATGCCTGCTCTGAATGCATCATTGCAGGAGAATCTTTGAATGAGATGTAAAAAACATAAAGGGCACCGACTCTGGAGCCAGGTTTATATGATGAGGGAGACGTGCACAGGTAGCTTCTGTGGAACATGGTGAGGCCAGGGCTGCAGATCTGGAGGGAATGAAAAGTGGTTCTGGTTCGGCCTCTGCCTTAACCAGCTGTGTGATCACAACTGGGCATCAGCTTCCTTGTGGCTAAAATTAGTTGAGCTGAAATATTGCAGAGTTTCTTTTCACTCTAAAACTACATTAATCTAGCTCTGAAATATACACAAGTGCTAAACAGTAAAGCAGGGCAGACTTAAGGATGAATTCAAGGAAGATCATGAATGACCCAAGAGTCAAAGAAAATAAACTGCGCTATGACATCAGTCTAAAGAGATGTCCCAATAAAGCGAAAGAAAAAAAAAAATCCCTAGGAATTTTGTTAAGTGAGATTCTTAGAGAATTCTCTCAGAACTTTCCTCAAGATTAAAGAAATGATTGAAAGTTTCCTCTAATTCTGCTTCATGATGTTTGAGTAATCAGTCCTTCAGTCTATTATTGACAACAATGTCTAAAAATACAGGTTCCTTCTTTGAAGCTGTATCGTGAATTATGTGATCTTGCTTGTGAGTGCAATGTTCCCTTGAATCATATTCTTAGGGAATCCGCTCAGAACTTTCCTCAAGATTAAAGAAATGACTGATACTTTTCTCTAACTCTGCTTCATGATGTTTGAGTAGTCAGTCTCTCAATCTATTATTGACAACACTGTCTAAAAATTACAAATTCCTCCTTTGAAGTTGTATCATGAATTATGTGAACCTGCTTGTGATTTCAATGTTCACCTGAATTCATATAAGGAAGAAATGGCTTCCCTGGTGGCTCAGATGGTGAAGAATCTGCCCACAATGTGGGATACCCTGGGTTTGATCCCTGGGTCAGGGAAGATCCCCTGAAGAAAGGAATGGCAATCCACTCCAGTATTCTTGCCTGGGGAATTCCGTGGACAGAGGAGCCTGGAGAGCTACAGTCCATGGATTGCGAAAAGTCAGACTCAACTGAGCGACTAACACACATACACAATGAAGAAATAACTCCAGTGTAGCTGCTGGGCTGCTGTGTCAGCTTCTTGATATGAGAAGCCGAAGTGATGAGTGCTGCCTTGCTAGCACTCATCTCTAGTCCTATTTATTATTTTTTTCAAATTTCTTATTGGAGTGTAGTTGATTTACAGTGTTAGGTTAGTTTCAGGTGTACAGCAAAGTGATTCACATGTGTGTGTATATATATTATGTGTGTGTGTGTGCTAAGTTGCTTCAGTCATGTCTGACTCTGTGACCTCATAGACTCTAGCCTGCCAGGCTGCTCTGTCCATGGGACTCTTAGGCAAGAATACTGGAGTGGGCTGCCATTTCCTTCTCCACGGGATCTTCCCGACCCAGGGATGAAACCCGTGTCTCATGTCTTCTGCGTCGGCAGATAGGTTCTTTGCCACTAGTACCACCTGAGAAGTCTATATATATGGGAACTTGGAAACCATTTTTTCATGTACTAGTTCTATTAATCTCCTAGAATCCCCGTAACAAAGTACCACAGACTGCATAGCTTCGTGCACGTGTGCTCAGTTGCTCAGTCACGTCTGACTCTTTTCCACTCCATGGGCTGTAGCCCACAGTGCTCCTCTGTCCATGGAATTTTCCAGACAAGAATATTGGAGCTGGTTGCCACTCCCTTCTCCAGGGGATCTTCCCAACCAGAGGGAACCTGATGCTCCTGCATCTCCTGCATTGGCAGGTGGAATCTTTACCACTGAGCCACCTGGGAAGCCTGGGCAGCTTAAACATCAGAAATGTATTCTAGATCTAGAAATGCATCCTAGATCAGGGTGTCACAAGGCCATTTCCCTCCTGAAAGTACTAGGACAGGACCTGTTGCAGACGTCTCTCCAGCTCTTGGTACATCCCTGGATGGTGGCAGCCTACCTCCAGGCTTCCCAGGGTGTTCTTCCTGTGTGCATCTCTCAAGTTTTCCCTTCATAAGGACCAAGTCACACCCCTTTGAAACGCAGAGACTTTACAGACAACAATTTTTCAATAATGGGGTAAGTAGCCAGAGCTCAAGTGTGACCTGTGCTCTGACCCCACAGAACTGTGGCTTCAGGTCAACACAGACCTCACAGCCAGCTCTTCAGAATTGAGGGAAGGGCCCTTTCTGTCTTGAATTACTCTGAGGCTGGGACTCCTAGCAGTCAGTATTTTTCTGTGAATTTTTGAATCCTGAATGTACACATGGGCAAACCTCAGGTCTCTTTCCTCAGCTTCCTAAGCAAGAGGAAGTCTTCTTACATTCCCACCCGCCCACCTCACTCCTGCCCACCACAAAACACGTATACACCCATTTGCACAACTTCTTCCAGAAAAGATCGCTGATCAGCAACCCTCCACCTTCGCCACCCCTTGAGTGGTCCCAGGGTAAGATAAAACAGTGGTTATTCCTCATCGGGACATGTTCAGAGGCTGATCTTGGGCTCTGGGATAAATAGCAGCAGTGGGCCTGCTGGCTACCCAGTTAAGTATCCATCATTAGGCAGAACCTAGCCAAAGCTATAGGTAAATATATGGCAGCCCAAGACCCAGTCCAAAAGACAGCTTCCCAGATACACAGAGTGGGAGGGAATGGAGTAATCTTTACTTTTTTTTTTTAAGCAAAGAAATACCATTGAAAGGTAAATAAGGAAATGAATGAATGAATGACCTTTCTGTTTGCCTGGGTTATTATTCCCTGTTTATTTACATTGGCTAGGATGTCTTTAAATATTTTTTTAACTTCCCATTCATAAACTAACCTTTAGAGGAGTCAGTTTATTTTCTGTTTGCTGAAACAAGATTTTGACTTCCCTGGTGGCTCAGAGGTAAAGCGTCTGCCTCCAGTGCGGGAGACCCAGGTTTGATCCCTGGGTTGGGAAGATCCTCTGGAGAAGGAAATGGCAATCCACTCCAGTATTCTTGCCTGGAGAATCCCGTGGACGGAGAAGCCTAGTAGGTTACAGTCCACGGGGTCGCAAAGAGTCAGACACGACTTAGCGACTTCACCTTCACCTGAAACAAGATTTAAGTCTGAAACCAAGCGTTTTAATGTTAGTATTTATGCTACCTTGCTTTTTATTCAGATATTTGAAAGGCATGCAGCTTTCCTTAAATACATTAAATTTGCATAACAAAATATTCTGATTTTTGCCATTAAGAAAGGATTCTTTTCACTGTTGAGTGCTTTGGTCATTTTTATTTTTTCTCTGTTAATATTGAAACTGCAAGAAATTCATGTGCAAGCCTTGCTCACTTGGGATGTAGGCTTATAGATAAGGCTTATAGTAAAAGGTGTCATTTTAAGCCTCTTTCCAAGTGACAATACTAACAAAAAAGAAGTTTTTGTTAATAATAATGTCATTTATTAAAGTCTAATAAAATGTCATTTATTAATGACTCAGTATATGTATTATTACCGTTATCTATGCTTCCCTGGGTTCCATACATTGTAGATAGTATAAGGATCTGTGTTGAAGGATTTTCATCTTCCGTTCCCTTGAATACAGTCTTCTTGGAAAGGGGATTATTTTCATTAAATCACCCACACCAGTGAAGGGGATTTTCAGAAGGAATTATTTTCCCAGCGTTATAATCTTTTTGATGCTTAAAAAAATCCTTTTTTTTTTTTCTTCATCTTATCTTCAGAATGGTCTCTCTTTGACACCTCTGTGAACCACTCTTTCTTGCCTTTTCCATTTTTTTTGTTCTCAGTAAGGAAAACAAAATCCCAGAAAACACTCTTTTCTTAATGGACTGCTGCTTTGCATACACTAGGGATTTCAGCTGTTAGATTGTGTGAAAATGAAGCAAGAGACATCAGATGGTGTGACGACTAGAAGTGTTAGCATGTAAATACCAGGAAGGCTGGAAGCGTGAGCTAAAGCAGTCTGAGGTGAGGGGGGTGGGGTGGAAAAGATGAGACAGCTGGGAGAACCAGCAAGAAAAATGGCCAGAAAACATGCGGGAGCTTAACAGGAGCAGTGCAGCCCCAGGAAGATAAGAATGCAGGAGAGGGAAGCATCGCAAGTTATGTTTGTCCAATATTCACAGTATGCATGCGTGCTCAGTTGTGTCTGACTTTTCGACCTCAGCTGTGTCTGACTCTTTGCGACCTCAGGGACTGTAGCCCGCCAGGCTCCCCTGTCTGTGGGATTCTCCAGGCAGGAACACTGGAGTGGGTTGCCATTTCCGTCTCCAGGCTTCACAGTATACCTTAGCCCATATAAGTGCTATACCATTGAGCATATGTAGTTTTGAGTACTATGTAGTTTTCTTGGATGACTTCAGTGAAAGACTCAATATTGAAATTTTAACAGAAGAATATGTCTGTGTTTTGAGTTTGATATCTATTATACTGACAGTTTTTTTAAACCCATTATAGAATTCAGCAGGATTAATAACAAATAACACATATTTGTTTAGAGATATATTTGATTCTTTGACCAAAAGGGTATCACATTGCTAACATTTGATATTTGGACAAAGAGAGGGTATGTATACTGAGCTTGATTAATAACTGGTTTTGTAAGTCTGTCGAGAGGAAACATTAGCAAATTACTCTCTTCCTGGAAAATGGTTTCTGTTATTTGAACCTAGGGCTTCCCTGATGGCTCAGCGGTAAAGAGCCTGCCTGCAATGCAGGAGATACAGGTTCATTCCCTGGGTCAGGAAGATCCCCTGGAGAAGGGAATGGCAACCCACTCCAGTATTCTTGCCTGGGAAACCCCATAGGCAAAGGAGCCTGGCAGGCTAGACTAGAGTCCATGGGGTTGCAGAGTCAGATACAACTTAGCAGCTAAACAACAACAGCAATTTGAACCTAATCCTATTCTAGGAAACATGAGGACTCACTTGGGTAAAACACTAGAAATTGCATGGCCCAAAACTGGGTGAGATGGCTAATATAAATAACAAATGAAGGAAGCAGAATTGGAGAACATCTCGACATTTAACACAGTGACCCAAATCTAAGGCAGATATAGCACAGGGATGTCAAGAGCACCTCACTGCCACTGCCACCAATTAACTTGCAAAAAGGCAGTAAAGAGAGATGTTTAGTTCCCCAGGGGCGGGGGAGATGATACTGAAGAGGACCAAGTTGGGAGGACACAGAGAAGGTAGGAGGAGACATGCTGGGGGCTGAGTCTTTCAGTTTTTGACCTTCTCTTATTCGAAGGCAGTTCTGCAGATGAATGAACACTGCACCCGTGAAGAGCAGCACAGGATTCTTACATGTGTCAGTCCAGATACTACACTCTTATTTAGAAAACCTAATCTGTCAACACGACTAAGCAACTTCACTTTCACTTTTCACTGTCATGCATTGGAGAAGGAAATGGCAACCCACTCCAGTGTCCTTGCCTGGAGAATCCCAGGGACGGTGGAGCCTGATGAGCTGCCGTCTATGGCGTCACACAGAGTCGGACACGACTGAAGTGACTTAGCAGTGACTTAGCAGTAGCAGCAATCTGTCAAAGCTATGGTTTTTCTAGTAGTCTTGTACAGATGTGAAAGTTGGACCATAAAAGAGGCTGAGTGCCAAAGAACTGATGCTTTTGAATTGTTCTCCCTATAGCAGGAAATACTTAAGATGTCTGAGCCTACCCACAGTGTGTAAGGCATCCACCCATCACGTTCTAAGTCTTGCCCACAGTCATCTTGCTCAGTGCTGACTGAGTGTTGGTTGAATTTTGATCTCCCATGCTGAGCATTGTATTGCCTCAGTGCTGACCACTGGAATGACCACTGCTGTACTCCAAGTAGCCTTCCTTACCATCCAGATGTAAGATCTGGTATCCCAGGCGTGACTCCAGTTACCCAAGAGACTCACTGCTGGACCTTCTAAGATTAACTCTTTTCTCTTCCCATCTGTCTCAGTGTATGGAACTCATAACTACTTTAGGTACCATGATCTAGCCAAGAATTGTGCCTCTTACCCTGCCTCTTTGCCTAGTGGCAAGATTCGGTAGCCATAACTGGACCTCAAGGACGGTAGCAGACACCTTCCTGATCACCGGCTTGTTGCTCCTTGCTGAGAAATCTGCCCTCCCTGTGACAGCTGGGTCCTGAGATTTCCCCTCCCACCATCCCTGAAACCCAGATGAGGACGATTTCCTAAGTCAGATCGAGGTTACCTTGTCCATCAGATATTGTGTTTGGTTCCTGGGTTGCCTTTTGCAGCTGGATTGGGCTCTCTGCCTACTCTGCTCTCGTGAGCAGGCCTGGCCAGGGCTCAGCTCCTTTCTCCTTGCACCCTTTGTTCTCTTTGAGTCATGCTAACGGGTGAAAGGGTTAGTCACTCAGTCACGTCAGACTCTTTGCGATCCCATAACTGTAACCAGCCAGGCTCCTCTGTCCATGAGATTCTCTGGCCAAGAGTACTAGAGTGGGTTGCCATGCCCTCCTCCAGGGGATCTTCCCTACCCAGGGATCGAACGCAGGTTCTCTGTATTGTCGGCAGATTCTTTACTGTCTGAGCCATGAAGAGAGTGAGTCATGTGAAAAATGAAAGTATTAGTCACTCAGTCGTGTCTGACTCTTTGCAACCCTATAGACTGTAGCCCACCAGGCTCCTCTCTCCATGGAATTCTCTAGGCAAGAATCCTGGAGTGGGTAGCCATTCCCTTCTCCAGGGAGCGAACCAGGGGATTGAGTCACACTAGATGATATTCAAAACTATACTCTTGAAATGGAGAAGGGGACACTCAAAGGCAGGAGAACGGGGATCTCTTTAAATATGTGCCTTTAAGTATTTTAGATGTTGCCTTGTAGAACAGTACTGGGCTTGTCCTGCATAACCCTAGAAATTAGAACCAGGACTCAAACTAGTCTACAGCCACAAGCCTTCCTTACCCCTAGCTCAAACCTAACAATGCTTCCCAGAGACAGAAAGGGATTCCTTCTCAAAGCCTTTCATTTTTAATTTTTTTTAATTTATTTATTTTTTGGCTGTGCTGTGTCTTCGTTGCTGTGCAGGATTTTCTCTAGCTGCAGCAAGTGGGGGCTACTCTTCGTTGCAGTGTGTGGGCTTCTCATTGCAGTGGTTTCTCTTGTTAAGGAGCACGGGCTCTAGACTGTGTGGGCTCAATAGTTGGGGTGCAAGGGCTTAGCTGCTCCAGGGCCTGTGGGATCTTCCCAGACTAGGGATCAAACCCATATGTCCTGCATTAGCAGATGGATGCTTCACTACTGAGCCACCAGGGAAGCTTCTAGATGCCTTTCATTATGGGGGGGAATCCGTGATAAGCTGGAATAGCATGTTGAGGTTTTGTTTGTTGGTTTATTTCCATTTTGCTGCTGCTGTTTAATCGCTAAGTCGTGTCCAACTCTTTGGGACCCCATGGACTGTAGCCCGCCAGACTCCTTTGTCTATGGGATTTCCTAGGTAAGAATACTAGAGTGCGTTGCCATTTCCTTCACCAGGGGATCTTACTGACCCAGGGATCAAATCCACATCTCCTTAATTGGCAGGCAGATTCTTTACCATTGAGACACCAGGGAAGCCCTTATTTCCACTAGAACACGGATAGGCTAGTGTTTACTTAGCTGGCATTTGCACATGAGCTATATTGCCATGGTAATACGTCCATCATGAGCGACCTACAGTCCTCCTCCCTTTTCTGTCTTCAGGGACTGCAAGTGAGAGCAGCCTCATTACTGCAATATCCTGGAGTCTGCTCTGATTTTTAAAAATTCACTCAAACAGTGAATAAATATTGAGTGATTATTGTATCTTAGGCACCATGATTCATTGCTTAGAGCATTTAACTGCTGTTTTTAGCTGAGTATTTTTTGACATTGCACTCATGAGCTAGAAGTTACAGACATTGGAGAAAGGGTTCAAGTATCAATTGAGGTTGGATTTATAGGTCACCCTTAAATTTCTTTTAAATTTGAGAATTATTCATTGAACTCCTTGAGTAAATGTCTCCTTATAAGGAGCTCCTTGAATCGAATCTCATATTGACTAGATGTCTGGCCTGTCAAGCATGAATTGGAGTTGAGTTGCTCAAATCTGTATTACCAGATCCTAGTATTTATCTACCCAGATCGCAAGGTTTGCTAACAGCATCATCACTGCTGCCCTAGGAGGGGCTGCAGAGCATAGTCTTCAAGAAGTGCTCCTCTCCCTAAACCCCCCTTCAGCAATGGCAGCTGGGCAAGACCATCTCTCAAGTGTGTAACCAATCCTGTGGGGGTCCCAGTGGCCCAGAATTCAAATTCTATTTTAGCTCCTCTAAGAGGCTTTAGCTAGAGTGAGCCTTCAGGTTCGTCACCAAAATTCAAGTCAGTCCTAATGAGGTGGGTGAACCTGGAGCCTATCATCCAGAGTGAACTAAGTCAGAGAGAGAAAGACAAATATTGTCTATTACCACATGCATATGTAATCTAGAAGGATGGTGCCGGTGAACCTGTTTTCAGGGCAGCAGTGGAGATGCAGACCTAGAGTACAGACTTGTGGACACAGTGGGGAAAAGAGAGGGTGGGACGAGCTGAGAAAAGAGTGTGGAAGTGTGTACATTTTGCCATATGTAAGATAGATAGCAAGTGGGAATTTGCCATGTGACAGGGAGCTCAACCCAGTGCTCTGTGACAACCCAGAGGGGTGGGCTGGGGTGGGAGATGAGAGGGGATTCAGGAGGGAGGGAACATATGTAAACCTGTGGCTGATTCATGTTGATGTATGGCAGAGGCCAACACAATATTGTAAAGCAATTATCCTCCAATTTAAAAAAAAAGGAAAAAAAAAAACAACATGAATTCCCAGAGTCCATTTGTTGGAGCCTCTTCTAAATGACCTCATCCATGTTAAGAACATGGTTAGAGACCCCATGAGAACTCTCTGTCAGAGAAGCCAGTGGAGGAGGAGTGCTGAGCTTGGCTTCTGCTGATTTAGTGTGTGCGGTGGTGGGGCGGGGTGGGGGGCTGTTGTAGTTGATTAGCTACCTGGTTTCAGAAACCTGAAATTCCATTTAGCAGAAAAAAGAAGTCAGCATGGATAAGACAAGATTTCTGTTTGAGTAGATCAGCCATCGTTTGCGGTAATTAGCTGCTGTCCACACTCAGGGATAGTCACGGTCTGAGATGGGACCTGACGGAGAACTTGGCCCACGCAGAATTATATTCCGGTTGTCTCAGTCAGACTGTGGTAGTGTTCAGTGGAGCTGGGTGATCCTGCTGGAGTGCAACAACTCCAGCGAGTCCAGCAAAATTACACTTGGCTTTGCCACGTGCTGTGTTCGGTCACTTCAGTTGCGTCTGACTCTTTGCAGTTCCATGGACTGTAGCCCCTCAGGCTCCTCTGACCAAGGGATTTTTCAGGCAAGAATATTGGAGCAGGGTGCCATTTCCTCCTCCAGGGGATCTTCCCGACCCTGGGATTGGACCTGCGTTTCTTGTATTGACGGGCGGATTCTTTACTACTGAGCCACCAGGGAAGCCCTATTTGGAGAAATGACTACTCAAATCCTTTGCCTGTTTTTGGTTGGGTTATTTGTCTTTTGATCATTGAGTTTTAAGAGTTCTTTGTACAGTCTAGATAAAAGGTCCCCAACCTCTGGCCACAGACCAGACCTTCGCAGGTTGAGAAGCAGGCCACACAGCAGGAGGTGAGCAACGGGAACAATAAAGTGTCATCTGTTTCTCACTATCACTCACGTGATGGTTACTGGTTGAACCATCCCCTTCCCGCATCCGTGAAAATACTGCCTTTCATAAAGCCTGTCCATGGTGCCAAAAGGAGGTTGGGGACTGCTGCTTTATCAGATATGATTTGCACATTTTCATTCTTTGGGTCATCTTTTCACTTTCTTGATAGGATCCTTTAAAACATAAAAAATGTTTTTAATTTAGATGAAGCTTAAATTATCCACTTTTCTTTAATTACTTGTGCTTTTGGTATTACATCTAAAATACCAGTGCCAAATCTGAGCTCATAAAGACTTACCCTTATGTCTTCTTCTAAGAGTTTTGTAGTTTTAGTGTTAAATTTAGGCATTTGATCCATTTTGAGTTAACTTTTCTATGCAGTCTGAGTTGAGGATCCAACTTCATTCTTTGGCATGGAGCTATCCAGTTGCCCCAGAATCTTTCATTGGAAAGACTATTCTTTCCGTATTGAATAGTCTTGGCATCTTTGTCAAAAATGAATTGGCCTTAGATATGCGGGTTTATTCTTGGATGCTGAATTCTGTTCCATTGATCTAGATGTCTATCCTGTGCCAGTACCATGCTATCTTGATTATCTTGTTTCCCTGGAATGTTTCTAACTGGTGAAATGCATGTTCTGAAAATGCAAAATTATGTACCACTTTTATGTTATTAAATTAACAGTCAAATAATGTGTTCGGTTTAAAATCAGACTCCTTACTCCTGTCTCGGAGAAGGCAATGGCACCCCACTCCAGTACTCTTGCCTGGAAAATCCCATGGACGGAGGAGCCTGGTAGGCTGCAGTCCATGGGGTCACTAAGAGTTGGACATGACTGAGCAACTTCACTTTCACTTTTCACTTTCATGCATTGGAGAAGGAAATGGCAACCCACTCCAATGTTCTTGCCTGGAGAATCCCAGGGACAGGGGAGCCTGGTGGGCTGCTGTCTATGGAGTCGCACAGAGTCGGACACGACTGAAGTGACTTAGCAGCAGTAGCAGCAGCAACTCCTGTCTAGTAATACAGATAATAATACATATAGCATATGCAAGGAAGTTAATTCCCATACATATTAGTAAGATTTGGCTCTTTAAGAAGCATGTTTGTTCTTTTCATTTTATTTTTTTAAATTGCAGGTTGCTTTAGATAGTAAATTTTGCTCATATCGCTAATGAACTCAAGAGAGTTCTCTGGGATTGACAGTGACAACATGGGAGAGTGGAACGGTTTGCAGTTGGAATCTGTATCTAAATATATCTGTAAGGCAGGAGCTCAGGAGGAGGGTTTGATTTAAATCTAATGAAGGATTGAAAGATGGCTCTTTTCTGTCAAGCCCTTCACCCAGTGAAGCCTGCCCTCTCTGTTTGCTTGATTGACAGTGGAAAGACCTGGAGTTGAGTTGGAGAACAACTTGACTGTGTGACTTATTCTAATCTTTTTAGACTTTCTTTTTTAAGGAAAAAAATAATGTAGCTAAATGCAGTGGCAAACAAAAGTCAGCTGCTTCTTACTTGGTAACTACCAGGGAAACAATAGATGTACCTAAAGATAGTATAAATAATCTGCTGATTCTGCTATGAAAAATAGAAACTCTTGGTTTAAGCAATCATATGTGGTTCTAATAAAATAACATTACCGGACGCAAATCTAGAAGGCTTATGTTGAATTCAGTTTTTTAGATTTTAAATCAGGAATTATACCTTAGTCTGTTAAATAATCAAGCTGTTCTGAATCTTAGCCAACTTCCAGGATATTCTCCTTGGAGATTCATTTATTCATTCATTTCATCCTTTGCCCCTCCTTCCTCTCTTACTTACATTTATCATGGTGTCTTATGTAAAAACAGAGGTTCAGTGCAGGAGGTGTTTATTAGATGGTGGGAAGAGAATTGGAGAGGAAAGTGGGGTGGAGGAATGGTAGACCACTGGCCATAGAGCAGAGCCGTGGATGTGAGATGAACTGAAGTCATCCCTGCGGTCTCCTCCATTCCTGCACATCTTCCCCATTTTCACAGTGGAACAGATGAAAGAACACTCGGGATTAGATCTGCATGTCATTCGGCCTGCCTTGTTCATGCTGCACCAAAGATTCTGCTTTTAATAAGACATTTTCACAATTAAACCACAGCTTAGCTTACCTCGAAGCATAGTCTCTTCAAATAAATCACCTGTTTTATCTTAAATTCAGGCAATAGTTATTTGAATTTTAATATCACTCCAATAACACATAGATGGCTTTGTTGTAAAATGGGGACCCATTGGGAAAGAGCGAGGAAATTGGTGTGTATTTGATTACACACTGACTTGGCTGCTATTTTGAGGCCTTTTTTCCATTCATCCACTGCTATGTGTGGTTTTGCCTCTTTGCAGTTTGCTTGCTCAAGAAGGAACGTAAAGCTCTGTGTTTGGATTTTTACAGGCAACTAGACCACTGTCTGTCACAGTCTTTATCCATCTTTTTTTTTTTTCCCTAACTTTCTTTCTCTTTGGTTATAGGCCAAGACGGAAGAGAGAACATTCAACACCACAACATTTCCAAGGGAATACATCTTGCCAGCATTTTGAATACTTATTTGGACAGACATTTCTCCAAGGTAAATATTACCATTGTACGAGTGATGGGGGCACATCATTAGAATTTGCAGATTGCGGCGGGAGCACACAAAGCCTTAATTGTTCAGTCTGGCACAAACCTAGAGTGATAGGAGAGAGAGGAGAGGGGGCCAGAGGAAAGAAAGCCGTGCTGTTGGGATCTCTGCTGTCTCTTTTGAATGTGTTACCAGGAGAATGCCAGCAGAGTCTGGGAGCCCGTTGAGCTGGACTCAGAATGTATGGGAGAAAGGGGAAGCTGTATTTTTTTTTTTCTTTTCAGTGTCTCTCAGATATTTATGAAAGCAGAAGACAGTGTGGTCTGATTGTAAAAATAGTATTTCTTCTTTTAAGAGGGAAGAGTTGGCTAATTCCTTTTAGGGGTTAAAATAAGATTTATGCTGTTTCACATCATGATGGGGGAAAACCTGAATCATGGTATTTTTAACCAACTAAGACTTATGAAAATGGAAGATTTTAAAGAAACCCATGTTCTTCTTTTATGAAAATACCTACTAAGTAGATCGTTGGCTGCTGATAAATGCTTCATGAATGAATGTTCTTGTTGGGAAGATTATATTCTTAATGCCTCTTTGGGGGGAGGGGAAGGGGTGTGTGTGTGTGTGTGTGTGTGTGAGAGAGAGAGAGAGAGAGAGAAATAGAGTGAATATGAGACAGACACACTAAAGAGAAATCTGTCAGCATCATACAGTATATTTCAGGGAAGTAACTCTAGGCATTTTCTTTGTGAATCATGAGCTTAGTGGGAATAAAGATGCTCACAGAGGTAGCTGAATTTCCTAGTGAGTCCAGCATTCATGAATTAGCTGCCAATATTTTAACACAAATTGCTGTGTCATTTCTCTGAAGTTCCCCTGTTGCTGCTGAGTCTGTAGCTAAAAGCTGTTTTGGCCAAGCCCTGGGATTATAGCTGATGAACTGCCTCCTTCCTTCGAGAAAGATGTTCATGAACACGCACACACAGAAATGCAAAAATCTACGATCCAATTTAAAAGAAAATAAACTTGTCAACTTCCTCTGTTTAGCAGTTGATAGAGAGTTGACATTACTTCGTCCCGAGCCGGCTAGAATGCCGTTCCAGATTGACAGGGCGAGAAGAATGCCTTCCTCTCCGGTCCTTATTCTGCCTGTTTTCTTCTGAAGGGGCTGGATCGAGGAAGTGGAGGCTGTACATTAGAGGAGAATTGTGTGATACTATTCATTCTCTGATCTGACAGAGAAGACATTGTTTATTCACTGTAATGGGGTTGCCAGGAATCTGTGCTGTGCATACAGAATGGAACAGCACGGAGCAGTGGGAAATCTCAAAATCCTGAGCAGTATATCAGCTTAGAGCTTTTAAAAATATATATATATATTAATTCTAATAGCCTCCATGACTGTAGATCAAGTCAACATGGGGAGAAAGTTTTCCTCGAAGTGACTTCTTCACATTGCATTTCTCATGTCTCACATGGAAGAAGAAGTCATTAAGATAGCAGCCTGCCTTTCTAGATACTGTAGTAACAGAAATTAAAATCATGAAAGGTGAGAATTACCTTCTAAACACACTAGACCTGCCTTGAGATTGCTCCCTGCATATTAGCATTCAGATGTCAGAATCAAATGGAAAATAACCCATTCGTGTCATGAGATGACTCACAGAAACAAATAGGGGCTGCCTGAGATAAGAGAAAAAAAGACAAATTCAAAGATGTGCCTTGAAGTAAGACGTGCCCTGCCAGAGACAGTGTGAGAAGATGCCATGCTCAGAATGCTCCAGAACTTTAAAGGCAACAACTGTAAAAACCAAGGTTCAAAGCAGTGCGCAATGCTGCATTGGAAACCGAGCTGGCGGAAATGTAAACCCAGACCAAGGCTTGGGGTTTGTGCTTCTTAAAGGCTCTGCATTCAGCCCGCTCCCCCGCCACCCTGAGCACAGCGCCAGGTGTGTGGGGATTCGGGGTGTGTATGTGTTTGCGTGTGTGTTTCTTACCAGAACAGAGAAAGGTGTTGCCAGGCTGCAGGCTGTATGTTCACAAACATAGCACGAGAGCTGGTCCAGGGTGGCCCTCAGAGCAGGTGTGCGCGGCCACCCCCAGCCGTATTCATGGCTCCGTGTTCTTATGCTCAGAGAGAGATTTGTCATATTCCCCAGTCTCGGCTGGTATCTGTAAGAAGAACTCCCCACATCTTTTTAGATAAGAACTGTGTGTGTGTGTGTGTACATGCTCAGTTGTGTCTGACTCTTTGAGACCCCATGGACTGTAGCCCACTAGGCTCCTCTGTCCATGGGATTTTCCAGGCAAGAAATATCAGAATGGGTTGCCATTTCCTTCATGATATAAACTATGCCATTTCTTGGTTATGATGGCATCAGTATACAGTCAGCTTTAGATGACTGTCATCTAATAACTATTAAATGACATACCCATCTCGACTTTTTATGCAACTTATATAAGGATTGGTCTCACACACCTCATGGAGCTCTTTTTCTCTACCACTTGGGACATCATTCATGTACATTATCTGCTTTGGTTTTTTTCTAAAGAAATATACATTCCCTTAAAACATATTTGACAATCTTTATAAAGATGAATTCACTAACTGTTTAAAAATATGTAACATATATTTATATGATGCTGTTTTCAAGGAAATGCCAGAGATATCAAGAAAAATTAATCAAGGTGTTACTAAACTATTTCCCTCCATTGCGTCAAGGGTACTTTTATTTTGTCTGTTTTAAAAGTAGTTTTTATTTTACCATTATCTGTTTATTTATCTTTTGGTTGCCCCGGTCTTCATGGCTGCTCTTAGGCTTTCTCTAGTTGCATCAAGTGGGGACTACTCTTTCGTGGTGTGCAGGCTTCCCATTGAGGTGACTTCTCTTATTGTAGAGCACAGGTCAGTAGTGAGCTGTGAGCACGGGCTCGGCTGTCCCAGGTCGTGTAGGATCTTCCCAGACCAGGGATCAAACCCGTGTGTCCTGCGTTGGCAGGTGGATTCCTATCCGGTGGACCCCCCGGGAAGTCCTGTTTTATTCTTTTTAACAACTGAGTCAAGGACTCTGAAGGGAAGTAAGGCAGAGATAGGGCTATTTCCTGCTACTCCCACAGGGGCTCCTGGGAGGTGCTGCTAACTGGGAGCGCTGGGCAAGCCCTGGAAGATGCAGAAGATGCGGTCTGTAGGGCAGCTGCTGGCTCGCCTGTGATTCTGGCAGCCCTGCCTCTCCTTCTGCCTCCTGTTCCTTTTCTCCTGGAATCCCTGGTAACGGTACATGAGGCCTGATCGTAAGCGTGTGTGAGTGACAGCCAGGCTTCCGTCGCAGGTGACCCCAGCCCACCAGGAAGCCGGTGTCTGCACCTCCGGAAGAGCACCGCCCGGCCCAGCCTCGTCTGTGTCCTTGTAGGGAGTCAGGCCTGGCGTCTCACAGCGAGGCACACAGGAATCTTGTTCTCACCAGTGTTGTGTGTCATCTTTGTTACGAAAGGAAACATATGCCAATAGAAGGAAGTCGAAGTAAACACTTAAAGATTCTGTGTAACAAGCACTGTATTGTATGTGCAGTGGGACAGGTGTGGGTCTTATAGCTCTTTGCAAATATTAAATCATTTAATCTGCCCGACTCCTCTACTACTACTATTGGGATGATTCCCGTGTTCCTGAAGAGGAAACTGAAGCTCAGAGAGGGTGAGTAACTTCAAGGTCGCAGGCAGTGAGGACCGGCAGCACTGGTGGGAGGGCCCCCCGCAGGAGCCTAAGCCGCAGGGCTCCGTGCGCGCCGCCCCGGGTGGCTTCTGTGTCACAGCAGAGCTTGCTGTGGCAAGGACTGTCAGGGACTGTGACAGGGATTGTCACGTCCCTTTGGGGTCTCGAACACACAGGCCAGCCAGCAGAACTGCACACAGCGCGTGTGACGTGGCTGGTTTGGGAACTGCCCACCCTTTGTCTCTTGGTGTTTATGTCGGGGGAAGAGTTTGTAAGGTCTGTCCTTGCAGAATTCAAAGAAGGTGTGATTAATGCTGCACAGTAAACCCAGGCTTCCAGGCCCCGTGTCCCGAGGTGGTCGGACGAGCTGTCCTGCACAGCACCAGCCAGCAGCACTGGGAGAAAGACCAGACGTGGTTGCTGTCCTTTTCCTCTGCACTTCTTCACTGGGTGGATCCGATACCTTGACAGATGGTGGCTTTGATACACCTCATGGGTGGCTGATTAGTGAGATAAGAAGCATAGAGGCACTGATGTGACTTTATAAGCCGTAGTCATCTGGTCAAAACCCTTACATGCGTCTCACAGTGTTGGCCACATTTTATTTTAAACTGAGTAATGGTTACATGGGTGTTTGTTGAATTCTGGTGGTGGTGGTGTTTGCGTCGCTAAGTCGTGTCTGACTCTTTTGTGACCCCCTGGACTAGCCCGCCAGGCTCCTCTGTCCCTGTGCTTTCCTGGGCAAGAGTACTGGAGTGGGTTGCCGTTTCCTTCTCCAGGGGATCTTCCAACCCAGAGGTCAGAGCTGCGTCTCCTGCACCACAGGCAGTCTCCTGCTGTGCAGGTGGATTCTTTACCCCCCGAGCCACCTGCGAAGCCCATCTGTTGAATTACACTTCTTGTAAATCTTAAATATCTTAATATATTTGGTAAGTTTTATGTTAGCCTACTAGGATATCTGTCCAATATAAAGTTCAATGTTAAAAAAAGAAAAAGTAATGACAATTGCATACAATTTGGCTTTTTATTTATTAGAAACAAACATTATTCATATCCTTTTATATATATCCTCACACTCCTCTGGATAAACTGACTACACAGACAAGTCAAAATATGTATTAATTGCAGAGAAATGCTTACAAACTGCCACCTAAGACATTTTGTGTTATCTCATTGTTTTATAAGTAACACAAAAATCATCATAGCTTGATTGTTTTTGTTCAAAATGTAAGATACACATATATGTTAATGAAAACAATTATTTTCTAATTTGATATAAGAATATTTTATAGTTTTAAACTCATATATTTGGTTCCAAATCAGTTATATACCAATATGCTTTTTCAAATATTTGTCTTCAAGTCATGTATTTTATTAGATACTGATTTTGAAGTTAATTAAATAGCACATCACTTATTAAATAGGAAAAATCAAAATAGGATTTTTAAAGTTTGTATTTAAATGAATATGACATATAGTCTTGAATAATAATTTACCTAAAATTGAGTAATTTTATTTGTCACTTCTTTCTTGTGTACCATAAAATGTTTAAATAATTAAGATATCTCCTGGAGAACTTTGCTAAAGTATCACTAGACAAGTCAAAACAGGTGAAAAAGCCTTTAATAAAGCCAGGAAAAGAGGTTGCAATAATTATTTGTATTCAGTTTAAAAGGAATCTAGCCATCCTCCAGGAAATGACTGGTAATTGGATAATATGAGGTCTAGTGAGATGCAGAAGGAAGATTAAAGTCCAGTGGTACAGTCAGCTGATTAGAAGAAAGTGTGAATCCACTCTTGGCCTGCCTTACTCCACCTACATCAAATGAGCATCTCCTGTAGTTTCTTGTCCCAGCTCTCAGTAAAAATCAGCAGTTACCTCTTCAACCTAACCTCGTGTGCTACACAAATCCCTGCACTATTTATGTTCTCTTTACTTATTGTAAGGTATAGAGAGAGACATACACTATCTTGAAATACCCATCATAAATCAGTGGCACTTTCCTGAATTATTATTTTCTTTATAACAAAGGATGCTTTCTTCCCAAGAGTCCTATTTTTCAGAATCAAATAAAATTTCTTAGAGTTTAATTTTCTTGTATTCTTGGACATCGAGGCTTCATTTGTACCATCTCTTTGGTGAACTTGTTAGTTTTCATGTTATGACTTCATTATTAACTTATTTTATTACAGTTAATACATTTTATATCATTATATCCAAATTAAGCTAATGAATTTCAAAATGATTTAAGTCAGCATTATTATTTTCTAATAATATTCATGTTACTTGGCTATTCTAGTTTTTAATTTAAAAATCCAGTTCTCATGGGAGTAACTACTCTTTAATAAAACCTCTTAAAATTCTGAAGAAAGATTTCAATAGATATGATCTAAGGAAAAAGAAATACACATAAATGAAGTATCTTTGTCTTTCTATCAACGTATGCTACACCGTTTCTCTGTGAATTGTAACTAGCTTTCATTTTCAAACTTTGGAAGGATGAGTCATTTGTAGTAGGAAGTCGATGCTAAAGATCTATGTTTGGCAACTCGAAGAACATTTTTAGCATTTGGATTTCCCTATTTATAGTACAGCGTCAGGCAGAGTGAATGTTTGGCATTTCTATAGGGGATGCAAACTCTTTAACATGCTCTGTTGTGATCTAACAATTCATTTCAGAGTAAGATGAGTCAGTCTTGTTTGGAAAACGTTTTATACAAATATTGGCAAGAAGATTGTGACTGTGTTTCTTTGAATTTTACAAATGCAGAGTTCCCTAAAGTAAAGGATATTTCACAATATTCCTTTCTTCTGCATTACTATAATTCTATATGAACTGTCTTGTATTACTCTGAACTCTCACACTCTCCTGCCCCATTCCTTACGTTTTAGACTCTTAATCCATGTTGAAGTCAGAGATTATGTTTCTAGTTCCCTCCAAGTGTCAAAAAATTTTTAACCTAAACTCCCTCTTAACTGCAGTATTTTTCTCATAGTTAAAACTCCAGGTTACTTCATTAACGTATGCTCTTTTCTTTTAGATTAAGGCATTTGAGAATATTTATTTGTAGGATTTTGCCCTTAATTGGTTAAATAAGAGACATATTCTATCCCCCACAGACATAACACAACACACATTTGAACTAATGAAGAAATAGAAGAAACTAAATGTAATGTGGGATCCTGGATCAGATCCTGTTTCAGTTCAGTTCACTCACTCAGTTGTGTCCACAATTTGTCACCTCAGGGAGTGCAGCACACCAGGCCTCTCTGTCCATCACCAAATCCTGGAGTTTACTCAACTCATGTCCATTGAGTCGGTGATGCCATCCAACCATCTCATCCGCTGTCGTCCCCTTATCCTCCTACCTTCAATCTTCCCCAGCATCAGGGGCTTTTCAAATGAGTCACTTCTGCACATCAGGTAGCCAAAGTATTGGAGTTTCAGCTTCAGCATCAGTCCTTCCAATGAATATTCAGGACTGATTTCCTTTAGGATGGACTGGTTGAATCTCCTTGCAGTCCAAGGGACTCTCAAGAGTCTTCTCCAACACCACAGTTCAAAAGCATCAATTCTTCGGCGCTCAGCCTTCTTCACAGTCCAACTCTCACATCCATACATAACTACTGGAAAAACCGTAGCCTTGACTAGACGGACCTTTGTTGGCAAAGTGATGTCTCTGCTTTTTAATATGCTGTCTAGGTTGGTCATACTTTCCTTCCAAGGAGTAAGTGTCTTTTAATTTCATGGCTGCAGTCACCATCTGCAGTGATTTTGGAGCCCAAAAAATAGTCTGACACTGTTTCCACTGTTTCCCCATCTATTTGCCATGAAGTGATGGGACCAGATGCCATGATCTTAGTTTTCTGAATGTTGAGTTTTAAGCCAACTTTTTCACTCTCCTCTTTCACTTTTATCAAGGGGCTCTTTAGTTCCTCTTCACTTTTTTCCATAAGGGTGGTGTCATCTGCATATCTGCTGTTATTGATATTTCTCCTGGCAATCTTGATTCCAGCTTGTGCTTCCTCCAGCCCAGCGTTTCTCGTGATGTACTCTGCATATAAGTTAAATAAGAAGGGTGACAATATACAGCCTTGACATACTCCTTTTCCTATTTGGAACCAGTCTGTTGTTCTATGTCCAGTTCTAACAGTTGCTCCCTGACCTGCATACAGGTTTCTCAAGAGGCAGGTCAGATGGTCTGGTATTCCCATCTCTTGAAGAATTTTCAAAGGTTTTTTTTTTTTTTTTTCCTCAAGAATTTTCAAGAGTTTGTGGTGATCCACATAGTCAAAGGCTTTGGCATAGTCAATAAAGCAGAAATAGATGTTTTTCTGGAACTGTCTTGCTTTTTTGATAATCCATTGGATCCTGAAACAAACTCAGAAAATGGAGATTAGGTAAAAAACTAAGGAAATCTGAACTAAGTATTGTTGTTGTTTAGCTAAGTCATGTCTGACTCTTTTGTGACCCCATGGACTGTAGCCTGCCAGACTCCTCTGCCCGTGGGATTTCTCAGGTAAGAATATTGAAGTGGGTTGCCATTTCCTTCCCCAGGGGATCTTTCCAAGAATTAAATATGGACTTTAGTTAATAATAGTGTACCAACATTGGTTTATTAATTATAACACATGTACCATGTTAATGTAAGAATTTAATAATAGAATAAAAAGGGTAGAGTAACTATATTTATACCTAATATAGTAAGTGGCTAGAGTTGACCTCAGCCTTTTTGTCATAAGAGGAAATGGGATAGAAAGTGCTAATTCTCCTTTTGCCAAGGTCCTCTAGCAACACAGCCACCTGTTAACAGACGTCAGTCCCAGCCAGCCACAGTGACCGTGGGGCTGTTATCTTCCCTGTGCTTGTCTCCAGAGACATGAGAGGTTGGTAGCTCAGACTTCCCGGGCTTGAGTTCCAGCCACTGGGTACTGGGGGCTTTGCTTGACTTGTTAAACTCTCTCGACCTCATTTTCCATTTCTGTGAAATCAGAGAGTCAAGCCGGATTTTTCTCTCCTGAAAACCATGGCTTAAAAAATTCTGACTCTCTGAATATGTCCTGGAGGTTTATTTGTAATTACAACTTGGAATTTATTGAGAATAAAATTTCGGTACTGAAGCAATTTCACGCATTGTATAGTTTATAGTGTAAGTTGTTATTTATCTGTCATTTTCTAGCACTTTTGGGCCCTGCACTCCACCCTCAAAAAAAGTCCTTAAAAATAATGCTGTTGCCATGTGAGAGCCACTTACACATTAAGAAGATAAGACCACAGTTTTCTGAAATTTAATCTGAACTCAAAATCATATTAAACATTAAATTATACCTTAATTTGTGATAAATTGTTATTCATATAAAGTACATTTTTAAACAAAGATTTTAGGTTAATGTGCTTACTTCCCAGGTGGCACTAGTGGTAAAGAATCTGCCTGCCAATGCAGGAGACACAGGAGATGCGGGTTTGATCCCTTGGGTCTGGAAGATCTCCTGGAGGAGGAGATGGCAACCCACTCCAGTATTCTTGCCTGGAGAATTCCATGGACAAAGGAGGCTGGCGGACTGAAGTCCCTGGGGTTGAAAAGAGTTGGACATGACTGAGCTATGAGCATGCATGCATGCTTCAATGTAATTTAGTTTGAATTTTTTACTTAATATAATTTATAGTGTTATACGGTGCTTTAATTTAGGACAATAAAATTTTGAATACTCAGTTATACTTCAGGCCTTGGAGATGTTTAAGACCATGCCAAGTGTTCATATTATGTTTGTTGAGTTCATCATCAGGAAGTTACTCATCCAATAATTATTCCTTAATTCCTTTTGAGTCAGTCATTGTCCATTATAAGAAATTATTATTTTCTAGCTATGGGTCTCAGTGCTGTGTTTTTTTTAGAGGCATATAGAAAAGAAAGTTTACTTTCAGTTCAGTTCAGTCACTCAGTCATGTCCAACTCTTTGCGACCTCATGAATTGCAGCTCGCCAGGCCTCCCTGTCCATCACCAACTCCCAGAGTTCATTCAAACTCATGTCTATCGAGTCAATGATGCCATCCAGCCATCTCATCCTCTGTCGTCCCCTTCTCCTCCTGCCCCCAATCCCTCCCAAATCAGGGTCTTTTCCAATGAGTCAACTCTTCGCATGAGGTGGCCAAAGTACTGGAGCTTCAGCTTTAGCATCATTCCTTCCAAAGAAATCCCAGGGCTGATCTCCTTCAGAATGGA
Source organism: Aepyceros melampus (assembly GCA_006408695.1). Taxonomy (NCBI): domain Eukaryota; kingdom Metazoa; phylum Chordata; class Mammalia; order Artiodactyla; family Bovidae; genus Aepyceros; species Aepyceros melampus. The sequence continues at coordinate 190,270 of SJXQ01012755.1, forward strand.
CTGGTTGGATCTCCTTGCAGTCCAAGGGACTCTCAAGAGTCTTCTCCAACACCACAGTTCAAAAGCATCAACTCTTCGGCGCTCAGCCTTCTTCACAGTCCAACTCTCACATCCATACATGACCACAGGAAAAACCATAGCCTTGACTAGACGGACCTTTGTTGGCAAAGTAATGTCTCTGCTTTTGAATATGCTATCTAGGTTGGTCATAACTTTCCTTCCAAGGAGTAAGCATCTTTTAATTTCATGGCTGCAGTCATCATCTGCAGTGACTTTGGAGCCCCCCAAAATAAAGTCTGACACTGTTTCCACTGTTTCCCCATCTATTTCCCATGAAGTGATGGGACCAGATGCCATGATGTTAGTTTTCTGAATCTTCCTTGAAAGTTAAATCCAGAGACTTCCCTAGTGGTCTTGTGGTTAAGAGTCTGCCTGCCAATGCAGGGGACACTGGTTCAGTTCCTTCTCTAGAAAGATTCCCCATGCCACGGTGCAGCTGAACCCATGTGCCACAACTGCTGAGCCCTCATGCTCTAGAGACTGTGCTGCACAACAGGAGAAGCCGCTGCAGTGAGAAGCCTGAGCACTGCCACTGAAGAGTAGCCCCCACTCACTGCAACAAGAAAAAGCCTGTGTGCGTCAACAAAGACCCAGTGCAGCCATAAATAAAGAAACAAAAATTCAGATGAGGGATACATGGATACCTGTGGCCAATTCATGTTGATATATGGCAAAAACCATCACAATGTTGTAATTATCCTCCAATTAAATAAATAAATTTTTAAAAATCCAATAATAATCACTTGACCAGTAGAAGCACTCTGGGGAGGGATTGAATAGTGGTTCTCAACTTTGACTAATTCAATAAAGTCAGTCCAGGGCTTTTTAAAAGTCCCTGTGTGCAGATAGACCCCAAACTAATTAAACCTATTGTCTAGAGGCATTTTTTAAAATTTCCCAGGTGTTTCCACTGTGCAACCAAAGTGAAGAACCATTAGCCTTAAGAGAGTGGGAATGCCTCTTGTGGTGGTCTTTCTATCGCATAATTCTCCTACTCTCTGAAACTGGGTGACTTGAGTAGCTCTGATAATTTTAAAAGTGTCTACTTTCAAAGAGAAAGAAGCTTGCCGACATTCAGGGGAAAAAAGAATGTCCCTTGCCCTAGATCTCCACCTCACAAACACCAGGAGAGTTTGTCCTGATTTTGAAAGTTTCAGAAAAAAAATCTCCTGCATGCCTCAGTGCTACAGAGTTTGCTCTCGCTTTTGTTTTGTTTGGCATTTCAGTTCACATACAGGATCAATGAGAGCTAACATTTATTGAGCACCCCTGGTAAGTATCAAGCCCTGTAAATATGGCTCTGTCTCACAACCAGGGGAGATAGGAGTTAAAAATAGACTTCTGTTTTGTTTGAAAAACCGTATCTCAGTGTAATTGAATATCTAATCATTTATTTGTTAATTGATTGAACTTTTATCAGATGCGTGTGCTATTCTAAAAATAAGGTTAAAAATGCTAGAAAAGTACAAAGGGATCTGTATCTATCATCTTTTTCCTTCATAACAAATTTAGTGGCTTAATATGACCTGATTTATTTAGCTTTTGATTCTGCAACTGGCAATTTAGGCTAATCATTTATTTGTTAATTGATTGAACTTTTATCAGATGCGTGTGCTATTCTAAAAATAAGGTTAAAAATGCTAGAAAAGTACAAAGGGATCTGTATCTATCATCTTTTTCCTTCATAACAAATTTAGTGGCTTAATATGACCTGATTTATTTAGCTTTTGATTCTGCAACTGGCAATTTAGGCTAATCATTTATTTGTTAATTGATTGAACTTTTATCAGATGCGTGTGCTATTCTAAAAATAAGGTTAAAAATGCTAGAAAAGTACAAAGGGATCTGTATCTATCATCTTTTTCCTTATAACAAATTTAGTGGCTTAATATGACCTGATTTATTTAGCTTTTGATTCTGCAACTGGCAATTTAGGCTAATCATTTATTTGTTAATTGATTGAACTTTTATCAGATGCGTGTGCTATTCTAAAAATAAGGTTAAAAATGCTAGAAAAGTACAAAGGGATCTGTATCTATCATCTTTTTCCTTCATAACAAATTTAGTGGCTTAATATGACCTGATTTATTTAGCTTTTGATTCTGCAACTGGCAATTTAGGCTAATCATTTATTTGTTAATTGATTGAACTTTTATCAGATGCGTGTGCTATTCTAAAAATAAGGTTAAAAATGCTAGAAAAGTACAAAGGGATCTGTATCTATCATCTTTTTCCTTCATAACAAATTTAGTGGCTTAATATGACCCGATTTATTTAGCTTTTGATTCTGCAACTGGCAATTTAGGCTGGATTCAGCTGAGCAATTCCTCTGGTCTCAACTAGCCGCCACACAGAGCAGTGTTCACTGTGGTTTGGCTTTGCTGATCTTTGCTGGGTCCTCACATGTCTAGGGGCCTCAGTGGAACAACCTAGCTGATGGAGTGCTGGTCAGTATGGTTTCTCACCCTTCAGCAGGGCTAGCCTAGTCTTGTTCACATGATGCAGTTAGGGTCACCTATAAAATGAATGCAAGTAAGCAAGACCTCTTAGGCTTCATCTCAGAACTGGCACATCATGGCTGCCACATTTATTGCCCAAGGTTAGTCACAAGTCCAGTCTAGATTCAAGGGGTAGGGAAGTAGATTTTATCTCCTAATGGATAGTACTGAAAAGTCATATTACAAGAGGTGAGGATAAAGGAAGGAGTGAGTAATGGTGGTTATTTTTGCAGTCAACCACAGGTGGGAAATTCTAATTCTGTCTTGGACACAAGGGAGGTTTCTGAGAGGTGGTTACATTTGATCTGGTTTAAAAGGTGAAAAATAAATTTAAAATATATTTGAGATGAAAGCACTAGAATGGACAAAACTATCACATTGCAGTGTTCTTATGAAAAACAAAATGAAGATTGTAAGTTTCCCAAATATAGGAAATATATCTAGCCCAACACAGAGCATGTAGGAGGCACTTAAGGTAGACTTTTTCATTTGTATCAAAAAGAGTCAGCACAATGGAACTAAGAGTGTAGACCCATGAGACAGATTGAATACTTGATAGCTTTACCACTTTACTGATTAAGTGACCTTGCACAAGTTACTAACCTTTCTGTACCTCTTTAGTACAATGATGAGAATAATGCCTTTTGTATCACTTCGCTTTGCTACATAACAAAGCACCCCCAGTTTAACAGCTTAAAACAACAACCATTTACTTAGCTCCTGAACTCTCTGGGTTTATGTTTGGGCTGACTCAGTTCTCTTGGTTTCAGTTGGGTTCACATGTGTGTCTATAGTCAGCTTCCAATCTCAACCCATGGACTGTAGCACTCCAGGCTCCCCTGTCCTTCACTAACTCCCAGAGTTTGCTCAGATTCATGTCCACTGAGTCAGTGATGCTATCTCATCCTCTGCTGCCCCCTTCTCCTTTTGCTTTCAGTCTTTCCCAGCATCAGGGTCTTTTCCAATGAGTCAGCTCTTCACATCAGGTGGCCAGAGTTTTGGAGATTCAGCTTCAGCATCAGTTCTTCCAATGGATATTCAGGATTGAATTTCCTTTGGGATTGACTGGTTTGATCTCCTTGTAGTCCAAGGGACTCTCAAAGAGCCTTCTCAGCACCACAATTTGAAAGCATCAATTCTTCGGCTGTCTAGGTGTGGCTCCAAGTTAAAAAGAATCTGGCAAGCAGTGGATGTTGAATAAGTAGAAGCTGTTAATTTTTCCTTACATATATTAAAAATCAGATATTTCAGGCAAGTTTGTTAATTGCCTACTTGTAAAGATATCAGATGAGCCTCCAAATGGTATTTGCAAAGCTTAAATGTTATATATTTTTTTCTCTGTTGCAGAAAGATAATATAAGTAGGGGAAAGCACATTGTCTACGAGGGCATGTGCACCTTGGCACAAAATTCAGTGTCGTCACCTGAAGAAGCAAACAAAGCCTGGCAGCCGAAGCCAGACAAAGTCACAGCTGTTCAAGAGAAAGACATATTTAATTGCTGTGAAGGGTCAACTCAGGAAAAGAATCAGAGACAGTAAAGTGTGATATTTCAATTCCAAAAATATTAAAAGCCTTTTTAATGGGTCAGAACTCATTTTTAAACCTATGCAAAGGAAGCAAAACCTTAATAAATCTTTATTGATTTCTTTCACTGTTGTGTTATAACTATTTTCACAAAATCAGCCAAGCCCCATATAATTCCAGATTGATCCACAAATTGCTCTTGGATCCCACAAATTGGACTCAGTGGACATTCATTTATCTGGCAGCTAGAATATCCATAATCAGTGATATGAACTGGGTAAAAAAAAAAAACTATCTCCTTTGAAATAAATAGAGCATCAAAGGTTATTCAGGAATGTACAGTATAGAAATAGGGCAAATGTTCATTGAGGATGGTATCTGCTTTTTTTATAACGGTGGAACTTGAAGCTCTTTAAGGTAAAGAATCTGCCTACTAGTGCAGGAGTGCAGGTTTGATCCCTGGGTCAGGAAGATCCCCTGGAGAAGAAAATGGCAGCCTAAAGAATCCCATGGACAGAGGAGCCTGGCAGGCTATAGTCCATGGAGTAGCAAAAGAGTCAGACACGACTTAGCAACTCATCAATAACAGCAACAACAAAGATATGTCACATGATCATTGGGCCCTGCTGCCTGAGTCCAGCTTGCATCACCCAGCCCCCCGCTCTCCAGGAGTCCCAGGACCTTCAAAAAGCCATCTATCTGCTTACACTTCGCTTTCAAGCACTGAGTTTACACTCTATTGCAGGTCCTTTTATGATTTTAGAAAGTCCTAATGGTGGAGTGATTGAGACCCATGGCTCTCATCCTCATCTCTCTCACTTTCTCTCTGAGTGATGGGGAGTCAAGGGTAGGGATGGAGATGATGGCAAACTCTATAAGCCTCAGTTCCTACTCCATCAACCATGATCCTAGAAGATACTTATGTTTCCTTGGTGGTTCCGTCACATTCATAGTCCCAAATATTGAATCCCAGAAATGCAGGTTAAAAGAAAGTGAAGTTAAAGTATTAGTCATTCAGTTGTGTTCGACTCTTTTTGACCCCATGGACTGTAGCCTGCCAGGCTCCTCTGTCCGTGGAATTATCCAGACAAGAATACTGGAGTGGGTTGCTATTCTCTTCTCCAGGGAATCTTTCCAACCCAGGGATCAAACCCAGGTCTCCTGCATTGCAGGTAGATTCTTTCCCACCTGAGCTACCAGGGAAGTCCGTAGGTTAAACAGATTATCAGAAAGAAAAAGGCAATAGAAGGTAAAAAGTCCAAAGCTACCCAATCCAGACAGGTTTGCTGATAGCCTTGATTGTACTTTTAAATTCCATCCATCATGTATGCACTCACCACCGTCTCTCCCTCTAAAACACAAGAGCATGAGTCTCTCGTTCAATAACAACTAAACAGTGTTCATTCTGAACACTCAGTGTTTGTTTTTAAAGTAATGTTTTATGGGCTGTGTAATAAAGTACCTAACCTGGAACTGAGCATATGGCCACAAGTATTTGTGGACTTGATGTCTGTCTCTGTATGCCTGAGAATGATTTCTGCTTTCTGAAATTCATGTTGGCAAGGAAAGTGGTTTCGTTGATGCTGGTAGACCATCTGGAGTTTGCTATTCTAAATTTGATAATTTTATTTATATATAATATCTTTAAGGGGAATTCCCCATTTTTGACATTTGTTTGAAAAACTAGAAGTTGTAGAAAGGTTTCTAAATCCAGGATAAGAAAAATTTACCCTTGCAAACCCTGCAAGTATCTTAAATTCCTGCAACTTTATTTTTTACAAACTAAAATGTAATGCAGATATGTTGGACGCAATCTCAAAAATCTATGGACAGTCTCAGGTTTTTAATACTATTACTGTAAAGGGTTTATAATATGTTAAACATTTTATATTAAGTATATGCCTTAAGAGTTGTTGGAACCACTATTTAATTGAAGCCATCCATAAATTTAGTAAACAATCTGTTTAATCCTTCAGATTTTAGAAGATGATTAAGAAAACATGAGTACTAGTTCTATTTCACATATTTATATGGGCTTCCCAGGTGGTAAATAACCTGCCTGCCAATGCAGGAGACACGAGACACAGGTTCGAGCCCTAGGTCGGGAAGATCCCCTGGAGGAGGAAGTGGCAACCCACTCCAGTATCTTTGCCTGGAGAATCCCATGGATACAGGGACATGGGAGCCTGTCGGGCTACAGTCCACGGGGTTACAAAGAGTTGGACAAGACTAAAGCAACTTAGCACGCTCGCACACGTATATATACGTTCTGTATTTTTAAACTATAGAACTTTATTCCTTTTGTATCTTGAAAGAATGGCAACACACACCCAACTTGAAGGGTGTAGAATAATAATTTGCCCCAGCCCCACCCTGCTTTGTTATTCCCCAACCATCAAATTGAGTGTTGATCACCATTTCCCATTAGTTTTGTCCTGTGGTTTTCTTAAGAGAAAGAAAAAATGAAAGTTAGAATGAGCGGATTACATCTTTAAAGAAAAATGAGAAACACTATTCTTCCTTGAGGAGGAGAAAAATATTTCCACATGGTTAACCTGGCCTGCCTCAGTGTTTACATTACCTGCCAGGCTCTGTGCACGTGGGGCCTCTTTTAAATCTGACCTCGTACATCACAACTAACTATGGAAACAAAAACAAACAAAAACCAATACAGACTAGAATCTCCGGATTCAGCGAGATTACTCAAGCACGACTGGAGGAGAGATTGCCCAGTACTACTTGATGACAAAGTACAGTATCTACTGACTAGAAGTTCAGGTGCAATTTCATAATAGGGTTCCCATACAATCTGGAAGGTATGGCAAGTATTAGTCAAACCTGCGGCACAAATACGTGGGCATAGGAAAAAGAGGCATTGTGAAAGAGAAATGTGTATCGCAGTGAGCAATGGCCCTGTGTGTGGGAGGGCCTTCCTGGCATCTGATGGGGTTTAGACTGAACTAGGAGAAGGGCTCCAGTGGGGTTGAAGAGGTTCTGGATAAGAACTGAGTGAGATGGAGACAGTTAGACAGTAGAGTGAGAAGAAGGAGGGAGGCCACATCCAGAACTTACAGAACGTGGCAGCTACTTGATGTGATTTCATTTCCTGTACACTTTGATCAGTGGAAAACTATTAAAGGGTTTTAAGCAGAGAACTTGGCGTGATCAGATTTTCTTTTTGGAAAGATCCCTCTGGCTGGGGTTTGAAGAAGGAACTGGAAGGCAGCAGGGTGAGTCCGGTGGCCAAGACAAGAGATGCTGTAACTGGAGGAGGGGACTCGACCCTGGGGGTGCAGAGACAAGCTGAAGAGGTGCATTTGAAAGTCATCTCAGAGATGAAACCAAGAGGGCTCGATGTGTTGGATTGGACATGGGGGGAAACTGAGAGGGTGGTAAAAGGGAGGACCCTGGAAGGCGAGCTTGCACAGGGAGCTGAAGGTAGCACCATTTACAGAGGGATGAGGGTGGAAAGAGGGGGTCCAGCAGGCACATGTCCAGAAGCCGGGGGCCTGAAAACATGCTGGTGGGGTGGGCCCATGGCAGCTGGGTCTGGACTCCAGAGCTCAGAGTAGAGGTTTCGGCTGGAGGTACGAAAGAGTCAGACATGACTTAGCAACTAAACAACAGAACAACAAAGAGGGCAGCAAGGAAACACGAAGGGAATTGAACTCATGGGTATGGCTAAAACGTCAAGAAGAAAATATGAGGCAAAATAAGGAATAAAGCCTAAGACTGAGCTTCAAAGAACAAGGATCACAGGACAGTGAGTCTCCTACATACAAACCTTCAAGTTGTATCTTTCGAAGATGCAAATGTGTGTTCCGTCAACGTCAGGTGTGAGTGGCATTGCAGCCTGCCCTCCATCGCCTATTGTTGACAGTCCTTCAGCTCTCCCATCTTCCACCTCCACTCCCTCCTCCAGCCAGTAACTCTTCCTGCCTGTTCACTCAACGCCAGCCCCTGTATGCCAGCTGCGGACTGTACTACTGTAATTTTCAAGGTATTACACTGTAAGACTAAATGTTTGCTTGTTTTTTTAATGTATTATTTGTGTGAAAAGTTTTGTAAACCTACTAAGTATAACACTATATAGCTAGTTGTGTTAGTTGGGTACCTAGGCTTTGTTGAACTTACAAACAAATTGAACTTATGAACTCGTTCTTGAAAGGGAACTCATTAGTGTGTAGGGGACTTACTGTGTTACATAACCAGGGAGAGGAGGGAGGCTCCGGGAGTTACCACCAAACTCAAGCTGTCATTCTCATTTCCTTCCATTCAATATGATGGCATTCTAATGGACACATTGATGACAGGCATTATAGGTGGTTACTTAAGTTGCACGTATAAAATTTATTGATTTTTAAAATAAAGATGGTCACATGTAGAAACTTACGCAAAAACCTCACAATCCAGTGAATGTGAGCTAAATGACAGGAGTAGACACAACGCTTGATTATTCTTTGGTTTCTTAAATGATAATAGAGAAGCAAATGGCAACCCATTCTAGTATTCTTGCCTGGAAAATCCCATGGACAGAGGAGCCTAGATGGCTACAGTTCATAGGGTCACAAAGAGTCGGACTCTTTGTGTGACTGAGCGCCTGAGCACATTTAAGTGATAGAATTAAAAAATAAATAGGGACTTCCCTGGTGGTCCAGTGGTTAAGACCCCAAGCTCCCAATGCAAGGGGGCCAGGGTTCAATCCTTGGTCAGGGAACTAGATCCCATATGCTGCAACTAATGATCCTGTGTGCCACAGCTAAGACCCAGCACAGACAGATAACATTTTAAAAATTGTAAATAAATGAAAATAAAAATAAATAAAAGCCTGGTGGCAAGTCAGGAGGCTTAATCAGTTCAGGTCCATGTTTTTGGCAGAATGGCTTCATAGTTCCCACCTCCTCTTACATCACACAACCCGGTGTCCGGCTGTGCCTCTTTGCATGGCTTGAAGATTCATCGGGGGTTTGGGTGTGGTCATCCCGACTCCCTCGCTAGTTCCCTTCAGCCCCAGCCCTGTAGTTTGAACAGCCTTGTATCACTGATGAGAAGCAGTCATTAGTTTCTGGGTTGGCTTTGTGTCTGTTCGTCTCCTCCTCTATGGTATTACATAGGTTCCTGTATGTTTCTGTGAACGGCTGTTTGAAATCGCGCTATATCTTAAAGAAATTTGAATCAATCATCATTTAAAATAGTATCTGTGGAAAATATATTATTTCATAATAGCACTCTTAACGAATACAAATTTTTATATACATTGGATTTGGTTAAAGCAAGATCTCTTAGAACTTTATACTGTCATCAGACATTTTGCATTGAAACAGCTTCTTCTGATACTTATAATGATGACAATTTATTGTTTGAATTTAACATAACTCCAGTTAGCTGACAAAGAGAAGTAACCAGATACTGGGTGTACATTTGAATACTTTAGGTACAGTGAGTTTTTAACAGATGCAGATTCTTCTTTAAGTATATCTTTGAATAAAATAAGTTGTTAAAATAGCCAGGAAAGCAACAGAAGGAACGAATATTTACTTATCGGGTACATTTTCTGAACAAGGGCACCAAACTATGCATATTTCACAAGATACAAATGTAACTGACTTTGTTAGTGATAGCAAATAGAATTTTCTACACTGAATCTAAAATGAAAATGCTGAAGATGCTGAATGGAGCTGACATGCCAACCTAGGTGCCTATTTGGAAGGCTGGCAGAGTGTGATATCAATATGGCTTAAAGTGCTAACCCAGACCAAACAGAAGCGCCTCAAAATAGAGGCAGTTTCCAACTGTCGATTCCATATGTCAAGAGAGTTTGTCCTGGAGACATGACAGCTGAGTTCCTGGCCAGCACTGTCCATATCACGTGGTAGTAATAGCAGGATAAGATTACTGACAAAAGATCCCAGGCTGTATGTAACAAACCCATCAACATTAAATGGATGCTATTTGCAATGTAACTTCCATTCCAAGCCAGACATGTGTGGGGATGAACAATAGCAAGAAACCCCAACACCTTGCATGGTAAACTGAGGACCCTATGCTAAGTAAACACAGTTACCCCCAGTAAAGTGGTCTAAAGAAACCTCTACAGACCATTAGAAGTGTAGTTTCAGGCATTAACATCTAGCCGCTTTCTGCTGGGAAGTGAAAGGAACAGCCAAGATTGCAAAAAGAGAAGCTCTCTCTCGCAGAAACTGAGAGCCAACAAACCCACAGGGTACAAATCGCCTTCTGTGCAGACGTGGCTGCCACTGTGGGTCCAATTAAAATCCTAACACGTGCATGTTGTGAGGGGAGCTATAGGTTAAAATGGCAGCTGTGCCCACTCATTTATTATCTGTTCAGTAATTTCAGTCTTAAAAAGTACAGGACTGTTTCGGGAACTATTCTTGGTAAGATTGCAAAGGCATGCATTCATTCACACCATTGATACTTACTGAGTGCATGTGACCATTGTCAGTGCTGCAGTTACTGCTTGTCAAGACAGAGACCCCGTGCTCAGGGAGGCTGTGTTCTAGAGTGCATCCCCCAACCATGAACGCTAAGACCAGTACATAAGATGCTTTCAGATGAAGTATTAAGAAAGGCTTCCCAGGTGGTGCTAGTGGTCAAGAACCTGCGTGCTCTATCCCTGGGTCAGGAATATCCCCCTGGAGGAGGGCATGGCAGCCCACTCTAATATTCTTACCTGGAGAATCCCATGGACAGAGGAGCTTGGCAGGCTATAATCTATAGTGTTGCAAAGAGTTGGACATGACTGAAGTGACTCAGCACACACACACACATCAAGAAAGGAAGAGGGGGTGATGGGATAAGGCTGAGCTGGGGGTGCACAAGAAGGCTATGGGATGGTTAGAGAAGATTTCTCTGAGAACATGATACTTGAACAGGATGAAGAAAAGGAAGGGGAAATCAGTGGTGTGATGGTCCAAAATATGATCGTTCCAGTAGATAAACAGCTAGTATAAAAGGATGGGGCTTCTCTGGTGGTTCAGACAGTAAAGAATCCGCCTGCAATACAGGAGACCTGGGTTTGACCTTGGGTTGGGAAGATTCCCTGGAGAAGGGAACAGCTACTCACTCCAGTATTCTGGACTGGAGAATTCCAAGGACAGAGGAGCCTGGCAGGCTACAATCCGTAGAATCAACCAAGAGTCAGACACGACTGAGCAACTTTGACTTTACTCAATATGTCCAAGAGCTGGAAAGAAATAGCCCTGGGGTTTGAAAGGTCATGGCCTGGGAGACTAAGGAACCAGCTGAAGCTGGGAAGGCTTGGGCCTGCCTTGCCCGTGGTCATCTTTCAGTAAATTGTTTTTTAAAATGATCTGAACAGTATGTTTTATCTATTTAACTAATGAAGATCAAGAGAAAAATTCAAGTAGCTGAAAACATAAAGAAAGGTATTGTCATAATAATGTATTGGCTTCTAGTACATTCTTTACCTCTGAGAATCATGGATCATTTTGTAAATGGACAGATAATTTTAATGAGTGTTTAGATCAACTTTGACATGCAGCCTACAAACAGCATGTGAGAACCAGTAACAGACCAGAATTTCTTGTTGAAATCTTTACATTTGAAAATACTTTGAAATAATGCTATTTTAACTTATCCAGTGAATTATGTTCAGTCATACAACTTTTAGATCCATATTTGAGAGATGCACAGATAAACATGTAGACATAATCTAGCAGACAATCAACATAGCTCAGCACACTTCTGAGTCTGTGTCTTTATGTTGCAAGGTCAGATTCTACCTCCTGGAATAGACTATACATGCTATGTTTGGATCTGGATATTGAGGTTATGCAAGTGCTGCAGAAAACTTGCTTTGCGTGGTTCCCAGTGTGGACTTGTATGGGAAGAGGAAAGATGAGCTATGTCTGTTTTATATTGTCAATATCCTGACTATGCTATGTTCCAATAATGTAGGAAATAAAAGAAGTAGCATTTGTCAGTTAAGAGCTTAGAAATATGAATGAATAGTCTAGGTGAGTGATTCTCAGCCCAAACTATGTTCAGATGTTCTGGGGACACATTTACAACTATAAATATCAGACCAAATCTCTACTTAATTAAATCAATTTCTGGGCTTAGACCTAGGCATTAGGATGTTGTAAAAGGTATCCCAAGTGATTCTAATGTATAGCCAGGGTTGAATATTCTTTATAAGAATTTAATAATTCTCTGTGGCCTTTAGGATAAAGTTAGTTTGATTTTAATCATCTTAGTCTGCATCTGATATATCATCTGAATACTCCTTTCATTATTCTCTTAGAGTAGAGATCAGAACTTATGATCCCAAAGATTAATTTAGTGAGAAGATTTTCCTTCTTTCCTTCCTTCCTTCTTTCATCCTTTGCTTTTTAAAAATGCATCTGGACATTGAAAGTTTTTTAAATCGTTAAAGGAATAGTACATGGCAATTAAATTTAAAGCTTCATATATACAATATTTAGAAATTAAGATCTGCTTCTAAGAAATATTGAAGTTATTATAGTAAAAACACTTCTATAAGACTTTAAAATGTGTGAAATAAAAAACTTGTAATTGAGGTTGGTGGTAGAGAGAGGAAAGAAAGAGCTAGACTAAGGTAATTGCTATAATTGAAGGATAATTACAGCATTTAGCTTCCAGCCAGAGAAAAGGAAATATGATTTTTATATGTATATTAGTTTTTATAAGAAAAAGAAAGCTAACTTACCAGGATTTAAAAAAAAAAAAAAAACCTTCTAAGCACTGAAATCTCTGAGTTTATCACACAAAGCTTTATACACTACACAATAGAACAATATAATTCATAGTTTTACAGAAAAATACAGATAAGTCATGACAGTTCCCTCTGTTAATATTTGATAATAGACACCTTTTATTACATTAATTAGTCAATGGGTTCAGCTGCTTTCCAATCTATCCACTAGCTCATGGCAGTGGACAATGTCAGCCACAAGATAGAGGATATTTGTCTTCCACTTTGCATTGTCAAGAAGGTAGCCTTCAGTTCATCTAAAAGCCATACCCAATGATAAATTAGCGGAAAAGGCATCCAATTACAACTTGGTTAATAATGTGAAAGATGGAATTTTATTTTTTAGCCTGTCCATGCCCTGCCTAATCTTACAGTGGTAGCTACTATGACATATGACACAGTCTGGGAGAGCAGTGCTAGTTGGGGACTGTGCTGGAATCATACACCTTGGTATCTTGGATCCTGGCTACAGAATCAAAGACTTGTGGTGGTGAGTGTCACAGAGCATCTAAAATTGTTCTTTTTTTCTGTTTTGTTTTTTTTTTTATTTGGAGTATAGTTGATAAACAATGTGTTAGTTTCAGGTGTACAGCAGAATGATTCAGTTATACATATGCATATATTCATTCTTTTCCAGATTCTTACTATTTTGTGATAATCTATATGGGTAAAGAATCTGATTTCTTTCTGCTTTTTTTACTTCCTTCTGTTTTTAAGGCTGAATAATATTCCACTGTATACATATACCAAATTTTCTTTATGAATTCATCCTGTGATGAGCTTCAGGTTCCTCTTTCAAAATACATTACAAAGCAAACATAATTAAAACTGCATGGTACTGGCAGAAAACAGGCATATATACCAATGAAACACAGTAGAAATCCCCCACATTAACCTGCACATATACAGTTAATTGATTTTCAACAAGTCTGCCAATACTGCACAGTAGGAAAAGGATAGTCTCTTCAATAAATAGTGCTAGGGGAAAATGGATATCCACATGCAAAAAAAAAAATTGCACCTTTATCTTATACCATACCCACACATCCACTCAAAATGGATTGAAATCTTTAGCATGTTAAGACCTAACACTGAAAATCTATCAGAAGAAGTCATGTCCCTGGTCTAGGAAATGATTTCTTGAATATGACTCCAAAAGCACAGCAACAAAAGTAAAAATAGACAAGTGAAATTACATCAAACTCAAAAAAATTATTTGCATGACAAAACAAGCTGCAGGGTGAAAAGGCAACCTGTGGGAAGGGAGGAAATATTTACCAACTTTATATCTGGAAAGGAGCTCCAGAATACATTTACTCCATAGTATATTATATTATTCCATATTACACTAATTATATTCCAGAGTATATCAGGAACTCTTATAACTCAGTAATAAAAGGGCTCAATTAAAAAATGGACAAAAGACCTGAACAGAAATTTCTCCAACAAAGACGTACAGATGCCCACAGGTATATGAGAGTGCTTGACATCACTAATCCTGAAAGAAATGCAAACCAAGACCATAATTAGATATATACACATATATCAGTTCAGTTCAGTTCAGTCACTCAGTCGTGTCTGACTCTTTGCGACCCCATGAATCGCAGCATGCCAGGCCTCCCTGTCCATCACCATCTCCCGGAGTTCACTCAGGCTCGTGTCCATCAAGTCAGTGATGCCATCCAGCCATCTCATCCTCGGTCGTCCCCTTCTCCTCCTGCCCCCAATCCCTCCCAGCATCAGAGTCTTTTCCAGTGAGTCAACTCTTTGCATGAGGTGGCCAAAGTACTGGAGTTTCAGCTTCAGCATCATTCCTTCCAAAGAAATTCCAGGGCTGATCTCCTTATGTATACATTAATAAATATTAATATATTCTATATATGATTATCATATATATCACACATATGATTATTCTCAGTCATGTTCTCAGTAAAATGAAGCACAATGTGTCGGTGGCTGCCAGTGGACCAGGTGTCACTAAAATTTGCTTGTTCCTAATGTAATATGACAATGTATTAAAAACTAGATGAATTAGGATTTCAGAGAGTTTGGAGAAAGGCTTAAGAAAAATAATGTAAAACAAGACTCTCTTAAATTTAAAGTATAATAATGTACTGTTTTATAATTAGTGTTGAGAAATCACATAACCATTAGAAATAATTGTTTACCAAAAGAACTGGAATGAAGCCACTTGGCTTAGATCTTTTTAATCTAATGAACTAAAATGATAACTGCTAACTTATTTTCCCAATGGCAATAAATAGGTGTGACTACTTCGATTTTTCTAAATGAGTTTTCCTCTTGTCCAGAAAGCACACCTTATTGTTCCATTTTCTAAGTATATTTTTCTTGAACTTTTCCTATAGCAGAAGCTGAGAAATAGACAGTGACCTTCTCAGGATCAAAGTCCGCTGTTCTATTTCCACAGTCCGCATCTACAGAGCTGCTATTATGGCTGAGCAGTGCACACTCCACATGTCTGGGGAGACATCGCTCGCATGCTACGGTCTGCGGTTAGTGCAATCAGAGCTACTCAACAGTCTCCGCAGTAGAGAAGAGTGAGTGCGAATTTTTGACTCCAGGTGCGGCATTTCTTTGAGTTCCCATATTCCGTTTTTCAAGTTCTGAATAGCTTTACCTGGGCTTCCCAGGTGGCGCTAGTGGTAAAGAACCTGCCTGCTAATGCAGGAGACATAAGAGACATGGGTTTGATTCCTGGGTCAGGAAGATGCCCCAGAGGAGGGCATGGCAACCCATTCCGGTATTAACCTGGAGAATCCCTTAGACAGAGGAGCTTGGTGGACTGCAGTCCATAGGGTCACAAAGAGCTGGACACAGCTGAAGCGACTTATCATGCACGCATACTCCATAAATATCCGTGTTTCTTTTATTAACAAATAACAGTCAAAATTGAGTAACCTGGTCAGTTGGGGAGAGGTGGCTGGCACCTTTTCCTGAATTTACCACAGTGCGTAAGGTGTACCTCTCCCAATCTACCATTTCACCATAGGCCGCTCCTCCACTTCTCAATTTTATGCCTTTGAAATGTTCCTTCCCAAAAGGGGTAAGAACATAGGACAGAGCAGTGGGGTAAGGTCAAAGCCATACCCTGATTAGCTCTCATTTTTTAGCTCTCTAATTTCAAGAAGAAAAAAAAAAATGAAAATTGGGGCAGACTGACAACTTTGACACCGTGACGGACAAAATTCTTTGAACTAGCAGGAAAAACAACTCTCTTTTAAATATCAGTGTTATAAATCCATATTCTAGGTCTCTCCAAAAAGTTTATATTTTATTGGCATCTAATGTAAATTTCAAATGTAACCCTTCCACTTGGAGACCACTGTGACATTTAAAATGTCAAAGTCTACAAATTATAAAAGACTTATCCTAAAATAGCCTTAACCCATGACTTCATTTCATTCATGATTTACAAACAGGGAAAAAAGAGGGGGGAATCTTAAGGGAGAAGATGTGATTTTCATTAGCTATGAAGATTTTCAAAATTGCATTAGTCTCAGTTCATTAGGTCTTATAATCACATTAGCTACGTGGTATTGTAAGGAAGAAAATGCCCTGCAGAGGGCTCCCAGTGGATTTCAGAATTCCACTACCCCTGCCTGCTGGGACTCCAACACAGGAATAGATTTTTCCTTTCCTAGGATGAGCCAATGAAAATGATACAGCTTGTAGAAGCCATATTCATACAGATGTTCCTCTCACTCTTTCCTAATTCTGTCTACGATGATTCCCCTGGCCAAATGCTATGTTCAGTTCAGTTCAGTCGCTCAGTCGTGTCCGACTCTTTGCGACCACATGAATCACAGCACGCCAGGCCTCCCTGTCCATCACCAGTGCCCGGAATTCATTCAAACTCACGTCCATCGAGTTAGTGATGCCATCCAGCCATCTCATCTTCTGTCATCCCCTTCTCCTCCTGCCCCCAATCCCTCCCAGCATCAGGGTCTTTTCCAATGTTATATTAGTTTTGAGTAATTCTGAATGTCTAAAGACTTGAAAAGTAACTCCCACCTCACTGGGATTCCCTTAGGGCTTGTAACAAATTCTGAGCCCAGGGTTTTCAGTAAACTGCTTACTTCAGGGTCACTTAGGACGCATGTTAAAAATACAAATTCTTGGGCCTTGAATAGTGAAGTGAAGTTGCTCAGTCATGTCCGAGTCTTTGCAACCCCATGGACTGTAGCCTACCAGGCTTCTCTGTCCATGGGATTTTTCAGGCAAGAGTACTGGAGTGGGTTGCCATTTTCTTCTCCAGGGGATCTTCCCGACCCAGGGATCAAACCCAGGTCTCCTGCATTGCAGGCAGACGCTTTATCCTCTGAGCCACCAGGGAAGCCCCTGGGCCTTGAATATCTGCCAGAATATCTGAGGGTCAGGCCTGGGCATCAGCAGTGTACACGTGTCCCGGGTGTTGTGAGCGGGACTGAGGAGTCCTGGGAGGGAATCTGTACAATGGTTGATGCTCTCACGCGGCCTGAGAAGGAAGCCACGTGAGACCAGTGGGGCTGATAGATGGAGGCGCTTGGAGGCCACGCCCTTTGATACCAGTCAAGGGTAGTTCAGTAGGGCCCTAGTCAGAACGCTCAGCCATCAAAGTTGAGAAAATATTCTCATACTCACAAGTGAGATATACTTGTCATGTCCCTACTCAGGACCCTGTGGTTTACCCCGTATTGCCTTTTATTTTGGAACAAGATTTTTCAATTGAAATATAGTCAATATACAATATTGTGTTAGTTTCAGATGTACAGCAAAGTGATTCAGTTATATATGGATTTTTTTTTCAGATTATTTTCTGCTTCTCTGTGCTATGCAGTAAATCTTTGTTGCTAATCTATTTTACACTTAGCGGTATGTCTTTGTTAATCCCAAACTCCTAAATTATTCCCCCTCAACCCCTGCTTTCCATGTTGGTAACCGTAAGTTTGTTTTCTCTGTCTGTGAGTCTGATTCTACTCTGTATAAGGTTCATTTGTATTATTTTATAGATCCCACATACAAGCAATAGCATATATTTGTCTCTCTCTTAGTTATGTCACTTAGCCTGATGATAATACCTAGGTCCATCCATGTTGCCACAAATGGCATTATTTCATTCTTGTTTGCAGCTGAGTAATAGTCCATTGTGTGTGGCTGTGTTGTTGTGTGTGACATCTTAAACCTTCTTACCACGTTTTCTTAAATACTCCATATTGCCTTTGTATCTGGTTCGAAGTGTGTTTGGCTGTCATGATATTAACGGCCTTTTTAATGAACAGGGACCTTGTCCAAAGAACGTGACAGTTTCCATGTTTAGTCACTTTGTAAGAACATGATCTCTACAGGGGTTTCTATTCTCGCACACGCACCGCCCCTACCTCCATCAACAGAGTGTTATCTTCCCAAAGCTGTGCAAAGGAGGAGAAGAAAATAGATGTATGAAGTGTCATGTACATACAGGCATCATTCTTAAACTCCCAAAGTAACCCATGGAGTAAGGTCAGCTGCAGACGAAGTGGTAAAGCAGAAGAGAATTTCCAGAAAAGTGCGGAGTCTGTTCCCTTTGCCCCCTCCAAACACAGTGCGTCTGCTCTCTGTCCTCAGCCCTCTCACCTTCTTCCTCCCTCCTTTCTCCTCCCCAGGTGACTTGCTCCACTCTCTCACGTATGCCTTAATGGGATTTTAAATGCATGCGCCACTTCTTTCCTGAACATCTTTTTTTTTTTTTAAGGTTTGCTTTAACTGTAAAGTGAAAGCCATTTTCTTCCATTCCGGGTGAGGGGTCGGCAGAAGGGGGGGTACTCTTTACAGGTGCCCTCCTGGGTCCTTGAATCTGGCCCATCCTCAGTGGCTGGCTGACCCTGACTGTGATGAGTGTGTGCGTGGGTGCCCGGAGGCGGTCCTGTCCACCCTGTGAGCATGCAAAGGCTGTCTTTGGAATCCACCAGACACAATGAGGGCAGTTCTCAGCTTGAAACAACACCAGTCCAAGGGCACTGCAGCTGCATTGATGTGGTGGCGCCTCTGCTGCCAAGCCGAACAGAATCACGCTACAATTATTGCAACTAGATGTGGCTTCTCATGCAACATGGTGGAAGTGAAAGGACTCTGGCTCTGTTTTTTCCTAACTTCCCATGCTTGGAATTCAGTGGTAAATTGTTTTTAATCTTTGATCAAAATATATCGCTGTATTAGGGAAAATGAAAGTGTGAGTTGCTCAGTCGTGTTCGACTCTTTGCAACCCCAGAGACCACAGCCCGCCAGGTTTCTCTGTCCATGGGATTCTCCAGGCAAGAATACTGGAGTGGCTAGCCATTTCCTTCTCCAGGGGATCTTCCCAACCAGGGATCCAACCCAGGTCTCCTGCATTGCAGGCAGATTCTTTACCATCTGAGCCACGAGGGAAGCCCTATGTATTAGGTACTTAATTGTAGAGATTTTTTACCTCTTGCCAGTTGAATTTACAACTGAATTGCATCAGCCCAGTGTCATCTCATATTCAAGGTGTGATTAGAAGATGAAGCAGTGCTTGTCACAGAGTAGATATTTACAATTATTCATTCAATGAATTATGGAGTGTCAGAGTAAAATACAGCTTATGCCTTCGAATTAAAGAGTAAGAACTGTTGGAGGTCAAGAGACCAGTGAAACCAACTCGAAGAGCTGAGCATCTTTAATAATAGGGACAGAGAAAGTCTCCAGGATGTTCTGTCACCTTTGGAATCACCTCAGGCTTATCAAGTACTGAGATTGGAAATTAGATGGATTGCTTTCAAACTTTTTTCTGTAAGATTTTCCTAATTTGGGGCAAATGCCTTAAAAAGCCTCTGCAGCTTCCAGCAGCAACGTCTTCTCTTTCCATACCTGTGTGTGCCCATCTTCATATTTTGATTTGATCCTCGCATTTTGTTGAAAGACTTTTATAAATATGAATCATAAATGTGTAAATATATCAACTGGACATTAATGGGAACATGAAGAGACTTCTCCGTCAGCCCTACAGCCAGTGTGCAGTGCTGGTGTTCCCAGCGTGCGTGCGTGCTCAGTCGCGTCTGACTCTTTGTGACCCCGTGGACTATATTTACCCCGCCAGGCTCCTCTGTCTGCGGGGTTCTCCAGGCAAGACTACTGGAGTGGGTTGCCGTTTCCTCCTCCAGAGGACCTTCCTGACCCAGGGATCGAACCCACCTCTCTTGCTTCTCCTGCACTGGCAGGCGGGTTCTCTATCTGCTGTGCCACCTGGGAAGCCCAGTGTTGTCAGAAGTGCTGTTGATGTTTCAGGGGTTGTCAGAATTTACTTCTGACCCTGGACACTGACCTTAAAGACCTCACATGAGGGAGACTTCCCTGGTGGGCCAGTGGTTAAGAATCAACCATTCATGTGCTCTCACAGTGACATGTTTACTGCTGGCTGTGACTTAGTAAAGTTTTGTTTTGTTTCCAAAAAAAAAAAAAAGAATCCACCATCCAATGCAGGGGACACGGTTCAATCCCTGGTCGGGGTAGACTAGGATCCCACATGCTGAGGGGCCACTAAGCCTGTGCACCACAATTTCAGAGCCCTTCTGGAGCCTGTGCCCCCACAATGAGAGAAGCCACTGCACCCTGAAACCAGAGAAAGGACGCGCTGCAACCAAGACTCAGGGCAGCCAGAAAAAAGTCCACCTGTGATGTCCCCTCCAGGCACATGTGACCTTGTCATGTTTTCCATGAATCGCTAAGACTGTGCTTCCTGAGGAGTTGAAACTATTGATCCCACTGAGGATTTGTGTCTCAGAACTTAGGAATCACCAACTTCTTTTATAAAAAGATCTCAGAGATGGAAAGAAGCCTTACCAGTGACCTCACTTTTCAGAAAGAGAAACGGAGGCACAGGAGGTTTGGGCTCATTTCGGGCCACACAGCGGTGCTCTGGGAAGGAATGTTGTAGGAGCTGGGTCTGTGACTCCACGCACCAGCGATTCGTCCACTCACTGCCATCTCGTTAGACTCTGGAGAGAGAGGCCTTGTGTGTGGGCGCTTCTGTGGGAATCAAGAAGGCTCCAGGAACACTGGAGCTCTGACCTTATCTCACATAACTCTGAGTAAGATGAAGGTCAGGTTTCAGCACAGGGATCTGGCTGGATGACCCTTCAACCCTAGTTAAGGAAGAGGAAATCTGCACTAGAATTACTCATCCATGTCCCTCAGACCAGCAGCCTAGACCTTGCCTGTGGGCCAGGTAGAAATGCAGGATTCACAGGAATATAAGAGAACAGACTGGTGGTTACCAAGGAGGGGAGGGTTGGGGATGGGGTGGGAGGTCGGGATTAGCAGGTGCAAGCTTCTACACATAGAATGGATAAACAAGGTCCTACTGTATAGCACAGAGAGCTATATTCAATATCCTAAGATGAGCCATAATGGAAAAGAATATGAAAAATGTATATATATCTATAAAACTGAGTCACTTTGCTGTATAGCAGAAATTAACAAAACATTGTAAATCAACTGTACTTCAATTGTTGTGCTGTGTGTGTGCTAAGCCACTTTAGTCATGTCCAATTCTTTGTGACCCTACAGACTGTAGCCCACCAGGCTCCTCTTCACGGGATTCTCCAGGCAAGAATACTGGAGTGGGTTGCCATTTCCTTCTCCAAGCACCACCTAGGAAGCCCCAGTTAAAAAACATTGAAACTAAAAAAATAATAGCCTACAGGATTCAGAATCTGCAGCTTACCAAGATCCCCAGGTGTTCTGGAGAGGCAGTAGGTACTGTCCTAGAACTGTCTTCTCCAGTTTCAGCATGCATCACATCACCTGGAGGGCTTGTGAAAACAGAGCTTGCCCAGCCTCACCCCAGACTTTCTGATTCATAAGCCTCAGGGAAGGTCCAGAATTCTGCATTTTTAACGAGTTCCCAGGTGATGGTGAGGCTTCTGCTCCAGGACCCCCATTTGAGAAGCTCTGCTCTGCAAAGACCATGACCTTGTCGCTTCTTCTACAAGGGGCTTGGGGAGCCATACTCCTTGAGTATTTGCACCCACTGCCCACACCCTTCCAGCAGAAAGCCTTGATGATGAGCCCCGAGAACATACATTTTCAAATAACGAGTTCTGACTCATTCTGAGTAAGCCATCGCTCCATCTCCTCAGCCCTGAGTAGTTTCCAGGCACATTGACAAGTAACCTGCAGGGATGTTTCTTGCAGATTTTTGCTTTCTAGAAGTCAATGAAACATATTTTCTTGACCAGTTTTATAATCTAAAGAATCCTTAATGTTTTTAAAATGTAGGAAAGATGAGAGCTTCTCCGGTGGCTCAGTGGTACAGAATCTGCCTGCCAGTGCATGAGACATAGGTGCAATCCCTGGTCCAGGGAGATCCCATGCGCCACAACTACCAAGCCCATGTGTCTTGCTTCCTGAAGCCTGGATGCCCTAAGACCCTGCTGCACAGTTAGAGAAGCCACCACCACAATGAGAAGCGAGCACACCACAACCAGAGAGTAGTCCCTGATCTCTGCAGCTGGAGAAACACCCGCACACCACAAAGACCCAGCACAGCCAAAAATAAATGAAATTATTATTTTTTAATGTGGGAAGTATGAGAGTAAAAGAGGGCCCTGATGTGTTAACCACTGAGCGGTAAGTCGAGCTGTCGTCTTGCTAGTGCCTGGGCATAACGTTAAGTCAGCATGCTCACATCCGGGTACATCAGAGGGTGTGGTTGATCTAACTCACAAGGAAGCCAGCATTGTGAACTAGGATTCCTCTGGGACGTGGCTTAAATTCAGGCTAATCTCTGCAATTCTCCTTCTTCCATCCTGAAGTTTTCCTTTTCCCAGGGTAAGCATCCTTCGTTGTACAGTCTGTGTGCGGTAGCCGGGTTAGGTGAGAGCTTGGTAAAAGCTAATTGGGATGTGATAGATACTAGAGCAGGTATAATTAGCTGTCCAACCTCAGTCCGAGTGTTAAATGAATCTGATCTTTTAAATATCATGATCCATGAGTGGAGGATTTGAGAGGCATTTATGTCACGTGGTGAATTTCTGAACCTCTCAACAAAGAGGTTGCGCGGGTTTTCTTGGTTAAGTCTTTTACTGTTATGAAAAAAAGTGGCTGAATCACCCGAGCATCCGAAACCAAATAAAAAGTGCAACGTGGTGCTTCACAGAGTGAGATCTAGAAGTCCTGACCTCATATAGAAAACAGACTGGTGGCTGCCAAGGGGGAGGAGGGGGTGGGAAGGGTGGATTAGGAGTTTGGGATTAGTAGATACAAATTATAAGATAGAGAATGGGTAAACCACGAGGTCCTAGTGTGTAGTACAAGGAACTGTATTCGATATCCTGGGAGAGACCATACTGGAAAAAATATGAAAAAAATGTATGTGTGTGTGTGCGTATCTGTATCACTTTATTGTACAACGAAGTGTAAATCAGCTGTACTTTAACAAAATAAATTATAAAAATAGAGATAAATAGAAGTCCTCATCTCTGTAAACCAGCCCTGTGTGTAAACACTGCATCCCCACCGGGCTCCAGCAAAGCGGATGGTGCCAGGGCTGCCAGCGCTCTAGGTCCCTTGGAAGGAAGGCCCACGATGATGAGGCTGGGAGTGAGCAGTGGGCAAACCAGCGGAGAATGAGTGTTCTTCTCTCGGGTACTGAAACCAGTCACCGTAGCATGAAGCTGAGCTCGCCAGGGAGATGGCAGGGCTCCCATATCTTCACCTGTCTGTGCTTGTCCCAGCCAGGTGGACACCTGAGGGTTATGAACACGGTGGAGATGGCTGTGTTTTTTATTTCAAGCCTGGCCCCTTCAGGGCCCTGAGGGGGCTTGTGGGGAGAAGCCTGTTGCTCGTGTGTAGGATGGCGGCCGCACCATGGAGATTCCCTACCAGGTAGGCAGGCAGGCTGGCCAGCTTCTGAACTCCTCTTATCCCTTGGCTTCATTTGAGAAGACTGAGAAAAAGAATTTCTTCTAATTCTTACCATCTCTGAAGGCCTTTGTCAAGAACCATCCAGGTGCTTCAGTGAGAGTACAAAGAAGGCAGGTTTCTCCTCAAAACTGAGGATTTGCCAGTTAAACCCTTGGCTTATTTAATTGTTTGCTTCATGTGCTCATCTCTTTTAATTCTTCTTTTCTTCCTTACCTGATAAATTATTCATTAAACTTGCCTTTTGAGAGTCAGGTGGGGAATCTTCCTTTCACAGAAATGTAAAAATTTCTGGACTGGGTCCTATATTCCAGCTCATGGAGACATTGAGAATATGGTGGGATGTGAGATGGATATGTGTCTGCCCTCAGGGAACTTTTAATTCAGATCAGCAGAGCAAATGTTCAAGACAGGAAGAAATAGAGCCGAAAGGTCCAACTGCACACTTTGTAAAAAGACCATTAAGACTTGTTTATGCAAATTGAAGACCCCTTACCTGCGCTCCTCACCCAGTATGTCAAAATCATTCTCTCTCCCTCTCCCCCTTCCTCCTCTCCTGTTCTCTCCATAAGAGTTACATTTGAAAATAAAAAAAGAACCTTGGGAATTGGTTTCCAAGTCAGGATATGAAGAACAATAACCTTAGAACGCATTCTTACCCACCAGAGTCACTCAGCTTTTGGCTTTTCTCAAGGCAAAAGCAAAATGGTGGCAGGACTTTGATAAGCAGTAAACTATATTCTGTAATGTAACTTTAGTGTCTTTTGGAAATGAGACACACACACGCACACACCCCTCAGAGGGTCAGATTTCTCATTTCCTGTGGGGATCAATAGGTTTGGTGTGTACAGGATGAAGTCAGGTTAGGCTGACAGATGGCCTGCAAGATTGATAACCTGCCCTGGGGATGAACGCTCGGGTCTTCCTGCAGCAGCAGCAGCAGCGAACCTTGATGGCAGGGCCAGTTTGCTGACGTCAAGTGCTTCTCTTGTGCTCCAACTTGCTGAAGGAAGAAATGTCAAGATACTGCTCCAGAGTGATGGTGAAATGATTCAGGAAAACCATCAAGAAAATCTCACGCTGGAGACCTTTGCTGTCTTCTGCTCTTTGGGTGTGTTTCCCCCTGACTCAGGGAAAGAGAGAAGCGGAGTGATCTTTACAGCAACTGGTTTGGCAGAGACCCTTGGGTCTTAGCAGGGCCCCCATGGACAGCAGGCATTGCCTGAGATGACTCCTTGTTCACAGCAGTCCTGCCTGACTCTCCCGTGGAATTCAGTGTACACAGCTTACCAACAGCAGGGCCCCTTTAGTCTGAAGAGAAAGTGACCTCAATTCAGATACTTTAGCTTCAGAGTCTTTCAGGGAAGGGGAGAATTCCCTGGAGGGGTTCTTGCCACCGAAGCCTGTGCACCTCCACCTGCTTCATGGGACAGAAACCCAGCAGAGAATTTCAGTCCTCAGCCCTTGTTAAATGTGTCTGATTAATCTGTTGCTTGTAAAGTGTCATTTACTGCATGGTTCCCACACCTGGTGACAACCAGGAAGGAGGTGTATCCATGGGGATAGGTCCTCAATCTCCTTATTTCAGCATCAGTGAGGGGTCATGCATGGAGGTGGTTTCCATCATGTGTAATTATGAGTCAACTAGGACAGCTGTAAAATGATAATGACCGTCATACTGACCTCAGCCAGCTTCAAAGGAGCCATAGCTAATCTCACTGCTGCTGCTGCTGCTAAGTCGCTTCAGTCGTGTCCAACTCTATGCGACCCCATAGATGGCAGCCCACCAGGCTCCCCCGTCTCTGGGATTCTCCAGGCAAGAACACTGCAGTGGGTTTCCATTTCCTTCTCCAATGCATTAAAGTGAAAAGTGAAAGTGAAGTTGCTCAGTCATGTCCGACTCTTAGTGACCCCATGGACTGCAGCCCACCAGGCTCCTCTGTCCATGGGATTTTCCAGGCAAGAGTACTGGAGTGGGGTGCCATTGCCTTCTCCGAGCTAATCTCATGGGCCATCCCAACTCGACGTAATTATTAGTTACAGAATTTGCGGTTATCAGAATCTACCTGTTAAATGTGTTTGGCTAAAGAAATAGCTGATATTTGGGCTCCTCAGGTGGCACAGTAGTAAAGAATCCACCTGCATTGCAAGAGACACAAGAGATGTGGGTTCAATCGCTGGATTGGGAAGATCCCCTGGAGTGGGAAATGGCAACCCACTCCAGTATTCTTGCTTGGAGAATCCCACGGACTGGTCACAGAGTCGGACACGACTGAGCACGCACATGTTATTATTTGGGCTGCAGCTCTCACTCATTTCACCCAGTTTTTGTTTTTCTTCCTCGTTGGACTTGATCAGAGTAGCTGATGGTCTAGGCTAATGAAGACAATTAAAATGCTCAGCAGAGGCACCAACAGCAAGAATAGCAGGTCTCTCCAGGAGAAGCCTGCTGATTAGGGCCGAGAATAGAATTACACTGCCCCCTTGTGGTTGAAAGTGGCGTGTGCTTTTCAAGTAAAAGGCTTTGGGCTTTTCTCAAGATCGAATCGCTTGTCGGTTAAACCATGAAATGAATGGATATAAAAGTATGAGAAATTTTGGAGTTTTCAGTCCAAAATAGTTATCTAGCACAACTTCTAAAAAAAAATCCTCAACAGAAGTCCTGTAAACTCAAGCACCGACCTTTCTTAAGGCCAAGGACAAGTTCCCACAGTAGTCTGAAATTGAGGGGTAGAAGGATCCCAGTGCCTCTTAGAGACCAGTGTGTGGGTGGGTATGCCCGTATGCACATGCGTTCTCTGTCCCTAAGTCGTGTTCAATTCTTTGCGACCCCGTGGACTGGAGCCCTCCAGGCTCCTCTGTCTGTGAGATTCTCCAGGCAAGAATACTGGAGTGGGTTGCCGTTTCTTTCTACAGGGGATCTTCCCGACCCACGGATCAAACCTGCATCTCCTGCATTGGCATCTCCCACTAAGCCACCTGGGAAGCTCTTAAAGAGCAATACTATAATTGTTGCTGGTCGTGAATGGTGCATCAGTAAAGCCTATTCTAAAAGAGAAAGAGTTGATGTACAAGTATTAGGCTAAACCTGCTATTTCACTAATATGATCTTTTACAGCACATCTTAGTGGGACATTCAGGTGTCTTAATAAATGTTCACTGAGGTCAGTGAATGGTTCTGCTTTGCCCTATGTTGAATAACTCATAAAATATTTCCATATGAAGTCTCGCAATGGGATGCTGTTTGAAGAGACAGCATTCTATAATTGAATGTAATTTTATTGTAATAGGTAGGAAGAAAATTAGAGAAATAAGCTTAAATATCTCCTTGAAAAAATCATGAGAGAGCACCCCAAACTGTTCATGTATTTCTGCTGATATGGCTTGATTCAGGATGTTCAGGAGATGTCTTACTTGATGAAGGAATTAGGAGAGAATAAACTGGTCCCCATGGGCTTCCCTGGTGGATCAAATGGTAAAGAATCCACCTTCAATACGGGACACCTGGGTCCAACCCCTGGGTCAGGAAGGTCCCCTGGATGAAGGGAATGGCAACCCACTCCAGTATTCTTGCCTAGAGAATTCTATGGACAGAGGAGCCTGGCAGGCTACAGCCTATGAGATTGCAAACATTCAGGCACGACTGAGCGACTAAACACACACACACACACATAGAAGCTGGTCCCCAAGACCAGTAACAGCATCAGCCTTGGACTATCTTTCCACCTGGACCCTGGCAAAGAGTGTAAGGTATAGGAAAGCCTCACTCCTTGGGGGACCCTTCCTTTTCAGGGTGACTTCCTGGACAGTGTGCCTTGTTTTCTCTCCCCTTGTCTTGAGAGAAATCTTCAGCCTTTGGTAAGGATGCAGATGGCTCCGCTACTCAAGATGAACTACATGAAGCACCCCTGTGCACTGCATTTAAGTTCAGTGAAACCAGTGTGTGAGGGCCCAGCCTTGGGCAGGAAAGTCCATGCCGCTTCTTGGAAAGCCCTGGACCATTAGCACAGGGCTTCCACTCCCATCCCCACTGGGAAGGAGGAACATGGAAGCCAAACGTGTGCGTCTACATGTACGGGGGCAGAATGGGCTCTCTACACACACTGGGAGGGGCAGAGGTGGTCTATCTGCACACCGGAGAGCGCAGCCATGAACACCCACGGGGGGAAGGCAGTCACATCTCAAGAGTAGATAAGCCAGGAGAAATGGGCAGAATTATGGAAACAGAAGACCGGAAAGAGACCAGGAGACAAGAGCTAACAGTGGTGTGGAATTTCTCTAAAACAAGAATAATCCCGCCTGGGGGTGTAGACACCTCCCACACACACTGCTGGCCCCTGCAAGGGTAGGGGCTCCCGCCACACTCCCAACCGGGGCTGTGACCTGTGTGGCTCCTTCAGTTGCATGCAGAAGTTTCTGAGAGGTGAAGGCCACCCACACAATCGGAGCCCTTGCCCTGGGGGATTACAGTGTATTATAATATCTGACTCAGAAACACACCGGATCTTTCTTTTCACTGTGGCATTTTTTTTGTGTGTGCCCTGGAGAACTTTTGGAAAAAGTATTACTTTCACTTTCAGTAGCTTTTCTGCAGATTCTAGTGGAAGGGTAAGTGAGCCAGGAGTTTTGACACATTTTCTGTGAGTTACATCCTTTATTCAGTCGCGGGTAATAATCCGCTTTCATCCTTCTCCTCCCCACACTGCTCTGCGAGGCCCGAGCACCATGTTATATTCTATCGCTCCCCCTGTTGAGAGAGAGAAAGAGAAATGTGCACAGAGATGAGAGAGGGGCTTACTGGATGGATATGTGGCTTTTGATTAATTCACTAAGGAAACTATTTTCTAAGGACCTAGCGCTTTATAAATAGACACTGATTAATCATTGTATGAATGAGTGAGCAAATGAAAGAAGGAACACACAAATCCCTGCACAACAGACCTTCTTTGTTTTGTGCCTCTTAAAATGTGCTACGCATGGACCTGGATATAGACATTTATTGATTTATGTGCTTGCTTGAATGTATTTTAATAACTTACTCTATTGCCAATTTGTAGTCTGAGTTTAAAGTGAATTATTCATTGTTGCAACGAATCATAAGAGAAGTGCTCTTCAGCTATAGCTGTCCAGGGGCAAACAGGCAAAGGCACCGGGACCGTCCGTGACAGTATGAGTGCCATGTTCACAGGTATAATATATAACCAACACAGGAAGAATGCCGTTCTTTATTACCCAGGAAGTTGTACAGTTATGTATTTATGGAGCTTTAGGACATGTTCGTGTTGGTTTAAGGCCATATAAAAAGCAGTCAGCTTCATCTCCTAGAATTCTCTCTGCATACTTACAGATACAATTTCTTTTTCTCCAGCTTTTTTTAATTATTATTTTTCACCTTTGAATATTTAAATAAATGCAAAATGTTTCACATGGAGAAACTTTTCTCCCATTGAACCACAATACACTCTCTAAGCTGCCCAGGTGCAGGCATGATGTAGCTGCTGAGTGGATAGCTCCATAGTCCCAGCTCTGGAGCAAATGGAAATACAAATATCGACCAGCCCTTTTATTAAAAAGTGTTTTGAGTTCTGTTGAATTGTTATGACACACATATTTATTTGGTGACTTTATTCACATAACTTGAGAATGAAGCTAAGGCTGTGTGAGAAATGTTCTAGAATTGAACAAAGCAAATGTTCTTTAACAAGCTCTGATGAGAAAGCAAATCATTAACTTGAAATAGTGCTCTATTTTTCAAAATCTAAATTTAAAATATTTCGCAAAGCTCATTGGCTGTTTTCATTTAGAAGCCTTGCAACTCACTGTACCTGGGAGCAATAGCCCCCAACGAGAAGGAGCGCCCTCTAGGGGCAGAGGCCACAAGTGCCGGAGTCAGAGCTGCCACTGAGCCTAACAACACCGCGGGGGAACTTAGTGCCTGAACTTCAGCTTCCTTGTCTGAAAAACGGGAGTTAGTCATGCTTTCTTCACAGGCTTGTGTCAGCGA
Organism: Aepyceros melampus; assembly: GCA_006408695.1. Lineage (NCBI taxonomy): Eukaryota > Metazoa > Chordata > Mammalia > Artiodactyla > Bovidae > Aepyceros > Aepyceros melampus. The sequence continues at coordinate 220,032 of SJXQ01012755.1, forward strand.
TGAAATGAGGAAAGCACTTGACTGCACGTGTACTAAGTCGCTGAGTCATGTCTGACTCTTTGCGACGCTATGGACTGTAGCCCATCAGGCTCCTCTGTCCATGGGATTCTCCAGGCAAGAACACTGGAGCGGGTTGCCATGCCCTCCTCCAGGGGATCTTCCTGACCCAGGAGGGTTGCCATGCCCTCCTCCAGGGGATCTTCCTGACCCAGGAGGGTTGCCATGCCCTCCTCCAGGGGATCTTCCTGACCCAGGAGGGTTGCCATGCCCTCCTCCAGGGGATCTTCCTGACCCAGGGACCAAACCTGCATCTGCTACATCTCCTGCCTTGGCAGACGGATTCTTTACCACTAGTGCCACCTAGGAAGCCCCCAGGTACTAAATGCCAGGTTACTACAGTGTCCTGGGGACAGCTCTTACCCTCAGTTTGTAGTTGTTTATAACTAGGCTTCTTTACTGCTGGTGATATGTTCTCAGCAGACTTTCCTCCAGTGTCTTCAAAGTAGACTTACCGAATGCTTACAGACTTTCATGAAAGCCAGCCCTGAAAATCAAGTCAGAGGCTCAGAACAGGTAACTGTTTCTGAAGGTGACTATAAAGACTATCTGTGTCATTAACTGTATTGACCTTAAACCTACTCGGAGAGAAGTAGGCTTGGGGAGTGGAGGATTCAAGTGGGGAAGAAAAACATGAAAGCTGTAATAAATGGTTTACAGTGTTCTGTGGAAAAAAGGAACCCAAATACACGTGTGTTTATTTGTTGTTTACTTTTCAGCAGATTTCTCCAGGTGAAACATTTTGCATTTATTTAAATATTTAGCGGTGAAAAATAATAATTAAAAAGACTTGGAGTCTTGAAAACATTAAAAATCTATCCCCCAAACTTACAAAAATAACATCTGTGGTCTCAAACACAGAGCTAGGCACCACACACTCCTGCTTTGCATTTTTGGGTGAGAAAACAAAAGCCTGGACCATGGAGGGGTACTTGTTTCAGGTCGAGCCCAATGCATTCTCTGATCTGCTCAGACACGCCCCCAGCCCCCACTCCCACAGCCCCTCCCCCACAGGAACTTGCTACCAGATTCTAGCACCTCTCCTGAGAAGTTGTCAAAACACAAGCTGTTCTCTCTGCAGGAGGACGCCACCCTCTGCCCCCATGTCGCCACCTTGGAAGGACTGACTGACTGCCGCAGCCCGTGCCACTCCCCGCCCCCACCATGGGATCTGAGGGAAGCTTGCTGATCGAGGGACAAACACAGGTCATCCTGCTGGGGAGCCTGGCATCTGTGGCCACCTTCTTCCTCATCACCTTCCTCATCTTTCTGTGTTCCAGTTGCGACAGGTGAGAGTGACGTGTGTCTACTGGAGCCTTAAAATAACACATTCCTGGGACCTAGAAGACTTTCTGTATTAAAAAGCCTGTGATGGATGGCATCCCACTGCACTCCTATGATTAACTGCCTTCTCTCCTGCAAAGGGGCCCAGGACACTTTTTATTAGCTCAATGAAAGGCCATATTTGGTTTTCCTGGGGAGCAACTGGAAGAAACCTTATATATGAAAGCCCTTCTGTATGAAACTTCCCAGAAGGAAGTTTTTGCTGTTCTCATGAGCACACCCATGTCTAAATTTATATTGTCTTTTTCCATCTGTGGACATTTGGAAATCTAAGCACGATGTGTATTAAACACACTCTTTTCTGCTACCGTTTGAGAGTTACTGAGAATTTTTGCTGCTCTGTAGCTGTGGAGGGGTCACTTTATTAAAGACTTGTAATCTAGAACTGCAGTTTCTTAAGAAAAGATTTTTCTAAAACAGAAACATTCTGTGTATGAAATAACCATCTTGTCTTATTTTAGAATTACACTTCTCTCTCTCTCTGGACTCCTTCATATAAAATGTGTAACCCTCCCACCGAAAAAAAAAGGGGGGAGATCTTTGCTTGCAGAGAAACAGAGTCCTTCCGAAGCCAGAGTGATTTTCCAGGTGTTCAGACATTGTTACAACATATGCCGCTCTCCAGTGAGCTGGCTGCTGCTGGGGCAGCCAGTGCGGACCAGCTGGCAGCCAACCCTCCTCCGAACTCTTCTCAGTAACCTTGGAAGAGAGTTGCCAAGTGTCATTTAAAAGTCCGGATGTGGCTTCCTGCACTGAAGTCTCTGTCAAAAAGAGAAAATCTGGAGTCCCTGAACTCAAGTAGTGCCGGTTCAGACCCAGGTCTCCTGAGCTGGGAGAGAGTCCAGCTGGCCAGGAAGATGAAGAAATAAGACCCAAGAGGAGAGGAGTGTCACCTCTCCTGGGCCTGGGAGGGCCTGTCTCTGTAATTATTTATGCTCCCACTAGGTGTCACTGTTGCCTTATACATCTATGGGAAAGGTAACCTCTAGTACTGATGGCTTTCTTTAGCCTCTCCTGAGTAAAAATAAATTCTATTTTTACTGGATGGACTTTTCCATAGTCTGGAAGTACACATGACTCATCCCGAGAGCATGTACCCTTCCCAACAAGCCAAAAGTTGTATTTTCTTTATTTTCTCAATCCCCTGGCAGTGTGTGACTTTGCAAAGACTGAATTAAGAAAAATGAAGACATGAGAACTGTCTGGACTTCCTTAAAAAAAAAAAAAAGAAATCATCCCAGTATTCTAGATATAAACAGTTTCTACTCAAGAAACTGCCCCCAGTCCTCTTGTTAACTTGTATTTTTCTACTCCTGGAGGAAGTGGGGGCAAGAGAGCTGGCCAGCCCCTTGCTAGGACTTGACCCTCTCAGACCCTGCTCCCTGCAGAGGAGGGGTAAGTTGTCTGGCTTCTGGTTTCTCAGTAAATAAACTCGGTTCTTTATTAAAAGAGAGATTTAAGTGTTGATACAGTTTGGATAGGAAAGGGGAGTGTATGTTTGATTTTAGGTGGCACGTTGGTATTACAGCCACATTTCCTTTTTTGTTTCAGAGAAAAGAAGCCAAGACCTCACAGTGGGGACCATGAGAACCTGATGAACGTGGTGAGTGTGCATGCATTTGTGTGTGTGCGCACACGCGTGTGCACTTTGAGGCATCAGCCACTTCTCTAAGCAGGTCCTCGCAAGCTTACAAGCTGAAGGCAGCAACTCAGCCAGAGTTAACTGGCTGCCTGGGCTGAGCCCTTGTGCTGCAGGTTTATACTCCCCGTGGCTAGCGTGTGTGTAGGCTCAGTCACTTCAGTTGTGTCTGGCTCTTTGCAACCACTGCTTGAAAGATGCTCAGATAGTTCTAGCTTACCACAGGGATGTTTCTGTTTCGCCTCTGCCCAGCTCCAGCCGGTTTATTAGTTGGCCACAGCTGTCATAACAAAGGACCGCAAGCTGAGTGGCTTAAATAATAAATCTATCATCTCAGTTCTGGAGGCTAGAAATTCAAGATCATGGTAGCAGCAGGCTACAAGGGCGTGTGTGTTCCAGGCTGCTCTCCTAGTTTCCAGTGATGAAAGCACCTGCCTTTGGCGATGCTTGGTTTGAAGACTCTGCCCTCACTATCATATCTGTCCCTGTGACTCTTCATACATCTTCCCTCTGTGTGTATTTATGTCTGTCCAAGTTTCCCTTTTAGAAGGCCTCTGATATGACCTCATCCCTCATCTTAACCTGTTTCATCCACAGCGACCCTGAGTCCATAGGAGTCAGTTCTGAGGTATTGAGGGTTAGGACTTCACTACAGGAATTTGGAGAGGATGAAAATTCAACCCATAACAGCTGATCACTAAGCTCACAGGAGCCTGAGACCCCCAGCATCCTAGATGGCCTGGCCCAGTTTTCTTGCTGTGTGTCCTACAGGGTCCTGACAAGCCCTAAGGGCCTCTGGGATCCACCCGGTGAGGGGCAGCTTGAGAGTCCTGCTCCCACCTTGTTCCGCTCAGGCCTGTGCCCTTAGCTGGCCGAACAATACTAACAGCTGGGGGTGGGCCACCCTCGTATTGTTGTTGTTGAGTCACTAAGTTGTGTCTGACTCTTTGTGACCCCATGGACTGTAGCCCACCAGGCTCCTCTGTCCATGGGATTCTCCAGGCAAGAATACCAGAGTGGGTTGCCATGCCCTCCTCCAGGGTAATCTTCCCAACCCAAGGATTGAACCCATATCTTCTGTTTGGCAGGCAGATTCTTTTCTGCTGAAAAAGGGATACCAGGGAAGCCCCTGGCATCACATACGCAGGATAAAACTATGAAGTTGCTTCCTCTCCTAGATTTAATTTCTCAAGAACAACTGTAAATCTGTCCGAGGAAGAAGGGGCAAAGAGGAACGATGGATGAGTGAGGGATCTGGAGGTGAGGTCTGCAATGAAAAAAGCAGCCAGCAGTCAGGTTCCGAGCCCCCCAGCAGGTGTCTCCAGTTCCGGGCGCCCTGCCCTGTGAATGTGGGAACTCTTCCAGCCCAGGCCAGGAAGTGGTCAAGTCTCCTCTCCTAGGAGCCCCTGGGCTCCTCCCTTTTGTCTCTGTGCAGGTGGCTCACCCAGCCACCCCTTCCCAGCTTCTCAGCACCGCCCTCCCTCCTACCCTCACCTTGTCGCCCCCACTGCAGCTCTGGTTGTCTGTGTCCCCACTTCTCAGCTGTCCCCAGCAGCTCTGTTAGATTGCACCCAGAAGGTAGGTGGGGGAGAAGGTGGCGCCTCTGCTGTAGCTTTGCACACACGCAGGCCCAGGGGTGACCCGGGGAAAGGGGGTCCCCTTCATGGGATTGAAACAGCTGACTCCCTGTAAGTTTCTGGAGCATGATGAGCATGAGCTCCGTACTGTTATTACTTTCGTGGGTTGGTCACCAAGTCGTGTCCAACTCTTTGTGACCCCGTGGACTATAGCCCACCAGGCTCCTCTGTCCAAGGGATTTTCCAGGCAAGATACTGGAGTGGGTTGCCATTTCCTTCTCCAGAGGATCTTCCCAGATTAGTGATCAAACCTGTGTCTCCTGCTTGGCAGGTGTATTCTTTACCACTGAGCCACCTGGGAAGCCCCCTCTGTTATTATTACTTCATTGTCAGTCAGGAGTCAGAGAATTTGAGAAGCCAGGAAGCCAAGGTTTGTGGTGCTGTTTACATCAGAACTTCCTGTGTGGATTCCTGGAGCCTGTCGGGTGTGGCCACCTGGGTCCTGCATGCACTCCATGAGCGGGATGGGGGAGCAGACCATATCAGCCGTGATTCAGCTGCTACGTGAGACAGGCGGCATATTTCAAGAAATGCATGATCTAGCAACTTACTTCCAACTGTAGCTCAGCCTTGTGTATTATGCCCTGTATTGTCCATTTCCACCAATAAGCCCAGTAGAACACGATCAATGCCGTTCTTCCCCGCAAGGGTCCTGAATTTGTGAGAATAAGGAAGGTTTGCAGACCTAAGTTTAAGCATACAACATTTTTTGTGAACCTTCAAGGGGAGACTTGGCTGATTATGAACATCTCAGATGTCAATGGCGTTTATCTTTGATCAGATTTAAGACTCTTCCCTTCAGATGACAAAGATTATGTTTTCCCTTGTTTTCGTCAGCATGACACACCTTTGAAAAGGGTAATATTTCTGGCATCTCTGGGAGAAAGATGAGGCTGCTATCTGCTGTCGCTGATTCTGATCAGCCCTGGAGATTTCCCGTTCTGCCTTCCCTTGAGCTAAGAGACTGACTCCCCACGACCTACTGTAGCCCATTTATGATCTGGGAAGGGAAACTCTGTGGGTGGCAGCCTCAGAAGATTCCCAGGACAGCTGTGTCCAATAGAACGTTCTATCAAGGTGCCTCGGCTGCACTGACAGGATGGCCACTACCCACACGTGCCTGTTGAGCCCTTGACATGCAGCTAGTCCAACTGAGGAACTCCATTTCATTTCATTTCACTTAATTTGCATCTAAGTAGCAGATTTGGGTTCTGTGTTGCTGTTTTAATTTTTAGAAAAAGCCATGGATGGAATTCCCTGGTGGTCTAGTGGTTAGGACTCCATGCTCTCACTGCCAAGGGCTGGGATTCAATCCCTGTTGGGAACTAAGATCCCACAGGCTATGCAAATGAATAAATATAAATAAAACAACAACAACAAGGCATGGCCATTCCCCTCTGCCCCGCAGTCTGACTCGCTTGGCACCTTTGTTCTTGCAGCCTTCTGACAAGGAGATGTTCAGCCGCTCTGTCACCAGCCTGGCCACAGATGCACCCCCTAGCAGCGAGCAGAATGGAGCACTCACCAACGGAGACAGTAAGTGCTGCCACGATTCCCGCTTTCCAGGCAGGCCTCATTACCTGCGAAAGCACTAGAAATGTAGCTCAGAAAGGTCAGAAAATGTAGCTCAGAACACCACCGCGATTACCATCATCATTTCTTTATAACACCAGCTCACTTGCCTGCTTGACCTGGACGGAAGTACCTGGGAATTAATATCTTCCCCAAGGCAGCCCTTCACCCATGAGTGGTACAAGGAGGGGTCCCTTGTCCCTTGGCTGAGATAACTCGTAGGCCTGTTTATTGCTCTGTTTTCCAGACTTTTCCTGCAGGATTTGGCTCCAGTCACATATTTGAAGCTGGCTTATTAATGCAGACTTTATTGGCTACATTAGCCACTGTATTTCTTACACCTTTCAATAAACCGTTCACACATGAAAAAAGAAAACGTAGCTCAAAAAAAAAACTAGGAAATGTGTTCTTGCTCTCCTTTTGTATTACTGCCAGTTTTAGCAAAAAAAATATATCATTTGGATGAAAAGTTAGTATCTATGAGTTGACTGCTGTGTGCCCTCGCTCTAAGATCTCAGTGTTTGTGAACTCATGTATGCTAACAACTGTAAGATTACTGTTACCCTATAAGATTACTGTCACTAGTATTACTACTGCTCAATAAGATGGAGATTATTACTGTCCTCAGTTTACAGATGAGGCAACTGAAACATTGCTACTGCAGCAATTACCACAAAGTTAGTGTCTGAGAACAGCACGGATTAATTTACAGCTCTGGGTATCAGAGTCTGAACCGGGTCCCCCTGGGCTAAAATCTGTAAGTATTGTCCAGCCCAGTAGCAGCAGGGCAGCATTTCCTCCCGAGGTTCTAGGGGAGAATCTGGTTCCTCGCCTGCTTCAGCTTCTAGAAGCTGCCCGAGTTGGTCCAGGCCTTGCTCTCCATCGTCAAGCCTCTCTAAGGCTCTCCTGCCCCTTTCGCTCACAGGTGTTAGCCGCTCAGTCATGTCTGACTCTTTGAGACCCCATGGACTGTAGCCCACCAAGCTCCTCTGTCCATGGAATTTTCCAGGCAAAAATACTAGAGTGGGTTACCATTTCCTTCTCTAGGAGATCTTCCCGACCCAGGGATCAAACACATGTCTTCCATATTACAGGCAGATTCTTTACTGTCTAAGCCACCAGGGAAGCCCCTTTCACTTATAAGGACCCTCCTAATTACACTAGGCCCACCTGATGCCCAGGGTCCTCCCCATCTCAAGGTCAACAGGTAGGTAGTTTATCCTTGTCCTTAATTCCTCCTTTGCCATGTAACGAAACACATTCACAGAATTTAGGGATTAGGACCTGGACACCTAAGGGTGCATTATTCTGCCTGGCACAGAGAAGTTATTAATTTGCCTAAGATCTTATGGTCTATGCACTAAGGATCTGTAATGTGAACCTTTGATTTGAGTCCTAGGCACCCCATCTACACGCTCACTGCCTGATGTGAATGCTGACAGAAGTCACAACTACATTTCCAGAGTGCAGTTTACAGACTGCTTTCACCTGCGACAGCAAATGCTCTTCTTACCTCCATTTATAGACCAGGAAGCTGTGGGGCAGTCAGGATTGACACTGTGTCTTCAGACGCCAGTCCTGGTTCTCTGTCTACCAGGACACAGGCGTCTAAATCCAGAGGGCAAAAGTTCACCTCCTCCATGACGATTAAGTATTCAGAACACAGTGAGTGGTGGTGATAACTTCAACATTAAGAGATCCGTTATCAATTTCCCCAGATGTTGTGTCCAATTCTTGCGACACCATGGACTGTAGCCCGACAGGCTCCTCTGTCCATGGAATTCTCTAGGCAAGAATACCAGAGTGGGTAGCGATTCCCTTCTCTAGAGGATCTTCCCAACTCAGAGATCAAACCCAGATCTCCTGCATTGCAGGCAGATTCTTTACCATCTGAGCCCCTGGGGAAGCCCAGATGTCCTTAGGGACACTTATTTCTAGCCTCCTCCCCCAAAGAGAAGTAGTCTTTTTTTTTTTTTTTTCCCAGAACGGGAGGTAAGCACTTTATTCATTCTTTCACTCATTTCGTTTTTTTCATGTAAAAACCTAGTGAGATCAGCCATACCATAGATACTATTCTGGACTCAGGGTCTTAGAGAATCCTAGTTTAGTCAGTAAAAACAAGTAGGTTAAAAAACAAGTTTTTTTGCATAAGTTTTGCATATATAGGCTATATATAACAAAAATATAAAGTGAATACATATGAATATACCAGTATAAATATATGTTTAGGTACACATTGGCACTTAAACACACACATATATATGAAGAATATCTAGTATATGAAGAACGTGCCAGACACAGTCATTTAACAGCGGGCTCACTACAGTGTACGTGCTCGCAGCACAGACTCATTGGGCATCACCGATGAAGGATGCATCCAGCGCTTCAACCGTCCCTGGCACCGAGTAGGCACTCAAAAATCATTTGATGCAAAAACAATCACAATATTTAAAGTAATTATCCTCCAATTAAAATAAATGGACTAACATAAAAAAGTTATTTGATTAAGGGATGACTGAATGCTTCCACAGAGTTACATTTCTGCGGCAATCTAAGAATTTCTTGTTTGCATTTTCTAATTTGAGGTAGAAATGTTGGGGTGGGGGAGGGCCAGTGAGATGGAGGGAAAAGCTTTAAAAAGGCACAGGGTCGGCGGACCCTTTGGGACACTGTTTTGGCCACAGTTTTGCCCCATGGTTTCCATGAGGCAAGTGTCTGTCAAAGTGACATGTGAAGGAGGATGGCTCCCAAACAGTCCCTCCAAACAGGGGGAGTAGTCACCATGCATGTCCCCCTTCCGGTGCCCAGCCCCCCCACCACAGTCTGGCCCCTTGCAGCATCACGTTCATCCTCTGGTCACCTGAACACTGCCTACAAGAAGCCCATCAGGAGTAACCACAAATGTTGTATAATTGTGACCCAAATTTATAGCCAAGACATTTTATTACATACTGTATTGGAAAGATATAGCGGATGGCTGTAGTTTACACTGTGATTGAAATAAGAATGTGTGTTAGTTGCTCAGTTATGTCTGACTCCTCGCGACCCCATGGACGCGAGGAGCCCTCCAGGCTCCTCTGTCCATGGAACTCTCCAGGCAAGAATACTGTTGTGGGTGGCCATTCCCTTCTCCAGGGGACCTTCCCAACCCAGGGGCTGAACCTGCATCTCCTGCACTGGCAGGCAGATTCTATACTGTCTGAGCCACTAGGGAAGCCCAGATTTCCACTAACAGTCACATCATGTACAATTTGCAACCTCAAGTCAAATAAAAAGCCAGCACCTTGATTTCACTTCACTTGACATTATCCGAGTCACTGTAATAATTCTATAAGGAAGCGTCTTTCTCCACTGTTAATGCTCCTGCTGCTTTAGTTCTTTCAGAAGACAGCACGGTGACCTGCATGCAACATTATGAGGAAGTCCAGACCTCGGCTTCAGATCTACTGGACTCCCAGGACAGCACAGGGAAGCCGAAATGTCATCAAAGTCGAGAGTTGCCCAGAATTCCCCCAGAGAGCTCGGTGGACACGATGCACAATGGGAGAAGTGCAGACGGGGAACAGGGTCTGGGGATGGAAGGACCCTATGAAGTGCTCAAGGATAGTTCCTCGCAAGAAAACATGGTGGAGGACTGCTTGTATGAAACCGTGAACGAAATTAAGGAGGTGACGGCAGCTGCCCAGCCAAGTCGAGGCCACAGCGGGAGGTCGAAGTCAACTTCCGGTGTGAAGAGCTTCCGGGGCCACAGGCCAACAGCAGAACAGACTTTGCCGAGTATGCCTCGGTGGACAGAAACAAGAAGTGTCGACAGAGTGTCAACGTGGAGATTCTTCTTGGAAATTCATGTGATCCAGAAGAGGAGGCCCCGCCTCCTGTCCCCGTGAAACTCCTGGACGAAAATGAGAACCTTCAGAAGGAAGAGAGTCAAGCAGGAGAAGAGGGAGCTGCTGAGGGGACCAGTGAAACCAACAAGGTGGGCTCCTGCGATTTTGTTTCAGAGTTTTGGTCCCGATTGGGAATCTAGCTAAACCTGGGCGTCTGTTTGCATGGTATTCTAAGAAATACATGCTGACACCTTCACGTGCATTGAATGGTAAAAGCTGTTTTCATGTAAGCTGTATTTGAATTTTTTTTTACTCCTCCAAGTAATAAAATACTGAAAACTGATGCTTACAAAGTATTTCTGCCTTGGCACCTTGAATATTTTCCAGTTTTTACATCATGTCTAATTGAGGCCAAGTATTATTTTCTTCATTTTGAAGACCAAAAACGAAAAAGATGAGACTTTGCTGCCCATTTAGCCTCTTCTACTGTTCGCCATCCCAAGCAGTGGGGTGATTCCCACCCCTCCACCCAAGGTCCCAGAAATCAGACCCCAGGAGCAAGCCCACAGGTGCTGCTGGGCATATCCGGTTATGTATAGACTCTTGTAGGAGTCAAGTAAGAGATTTTATTTAACAACAATTTCTAAACAATAACCTGTGACTCTTAAGTTTAGATGTTCAACAGAGCTCTAAAATGCAGTAAGAATCCCTGAACTTTTTCTGTGTATGTCCCATGAGCTGACATCTGAGCCACAATAGCTTGGAATTCTCATCTCCAGCTGTCAGCATTACCTTGGGATTTTCCATTCTCTGCAGAGACAACAGTAGGGTTCTCTTCTCAGGTTTCGGTAGGAAGGCTGAGTAGGGGCTAGTCAGTCAATAGCAGCCTTAGAAAACTTGTGGAGTTCATGATCCAAAGGGGAGCCTGGCAAAGGTTATATGTGCGTGCTGAGTCGCTTCAGTTGTGTCTGACTCTGCGACCCTATAGACTGTAGCCCTCTAGGCTCCTCTGTCTGTGGGATTCTCCAGGCAAAGATACTGGAGTGGGTTGCCATGCCCTCCACCAGGGGATCTTCCCAACCCAGGGATGGAACCTGTGTCTCTTCTGTCTCCTGCATTGGCAGGTGGGTTCTTTACCACTAGTGTCACTTGGGAGGCCCTTATTCCAAGGGGTCATTCTGCATAGTGTTCTCTGAATGCATTTCAGTTTTTCAAGTTACCCATCAAGTAAGCCGTTGACAACACCAGTGAAGTGTTTATGAACATATTTGTTAAAGGCAAAAATGTAGCCCAATTTTTGGCCCTTTGTATAACCAAAGATAATAAAACTAATGTGAAGTTTATGCTGTTTAAAACAGTTAAACATTTTTTTTACTTACAAGCAGTTGATAGATAAGAGAGTTGATGGTCTAACCACTGCCAAGTAAGCAATTCTCCAGATGTCACATTAGAAACTGGAAATACCCTTCTGGGAACCAGATTACCTTTCTGTCGGAATATAGGGTTGAATGATCCATCGTTTCCATATAAACCATCCTCATTTTAAGTGATTGGGAGAACTTGAAATGCTTAATATTCATGCATTCATTTGCAAAAAGATTTTAACGAGGTTTCCCACTGTAAGCTGCAAGATCTAGGTGCTGGGAATGCACTAGTGAACAAACATATAAATGAACAAAAATCTCTGCCCCTGTGGAGCTTACATTTTAATTAGAAGATAAAGATATAAATATGTATATTAAGTATATTTTATATATATATACATATATATAAAGTGAAGTCACTCAGTCGTGTCTGACTCTTTGCGACCCCATGGATTGTAGACCACCAGGCTCCTCTGTCCATGGGATGGACAAGTCTTTCCAGGCAAGACTACTGGAGTGGGTTGCCATTGCCTTCTCCAGGGGCTCTTCCCAACCCAAGGATCGAAACCAGGTCTGCAGCTTTGAGGCAGACTGCCATCCGAGCATCCAGGGAAGCCGCATATGTACATATTTTTTTTTTTTAATTGAAGGATAATTGCTTTACAGAATTTTATTTTCTGTCAAACCTCCACATTAGTCAGCCACAGGTATACATATGAAAGTGAAAGTGAAGTTGCTCAGTCGTTTCTGACTCTGCAACCCCATGGACTATAGCCTACCAGGCTCCTCCATCCGTGGGATTCTCCAGGCAAGAATACTGGAGTGGGTTGCTATTTCCTTCTCCAACATATGTATTATATAGATAACATCACTGACTCAGTGGACATGAGTTTGAGGAAACCCCAGGAGATAATGAAGGACAGGGAAGCCTAGCATGCTGCAGTCCATGGGTTCAAAAAGAGTCAGACATGACTTAGTGACTAAACAACAAAAGTATATCTTAGAAGGCTTTAAAACATGAAGGAAAAAAATCAGAACAGAATCTGGGCGACTGAGAAAGTTGGGTAGGAGCACAGTTGTGAGGAGAGTGGTCAGGGCCTGATTGCCTTTGTTCAAAGGGCCATATGAACAAAAAAAAGGAGTTGAGAGAGTGAGTTGGTTCATGTTTTGGGGGAAGAGCAAATGAAGTAGAGGGAATGGCCAGTATGAAGGCCCTGAGGCCAGATCATGCCCAGCCTCTCCTGGGACGTGGAGGGTATAGGTGTGGCTGGAGAGGAGAGAGCAAGGCTAAGAGGAGTTGAAAGAGAGATAACTGGTGGCCCAACCCTATATGGCCTTGGCTTATAATCTGGATAAAATGGGGTCGCTTGAAAGCCTCAAGCAGGATGACTTCATCTAGGTTAAAGAAGGATCCCTCTGATGGAGTTGACATTCACCCATGAAGAATGGAAGCAAGGAGACCAGTTGGGTAGCCATTCTAATAAGCAAGACAAGAAACACTTGGAGGATCAGCGTAGGAGAAGCAGAAGTGATGGGAGACGCTAAACTAGAACCAGGAGATTTGTTGACGGGCCAGATGTGGATGAAAGGGTGAGGAAACAATGATAATCCAGGGGGTGGCCTGAGCCCCTGGAAGCGTGGGACTGCCATAAACTGAAGTAGAAGGACCGTGGGCCAAGCAAATTTGGGAGTTTGGGGCTGGCCATATTGGTTTGAGAAAGATATTGGTCATCCAAGTAGCAACATCGGAGAACAGCTGGATGGAGGAGCAGGCTTATGAGGATAGGCTGGGCTGGGCTTGTACATTTGGAAGTCAGCAACAAAAATTAGTTTTTTCAAGCTGACATCGGGTGAGATCACTGCGTGAGTGGGGACTTAAATAGTTCCAAGGACACAGGTCCAGGAAAAGAAAGGAGCCAGCAGGAGAAAGGAAAATAGGAGAGAAAAACAGCAAAACCCAGTGTCCTAGAAGCCAAGGAGTGAGATCGGGGAAGAAGGGGTGACCCTGCAGCACACAGCAGGTGGGTCAGGAGAGATCAGTGACACGGTGGGCATTGGTGTCCTTCTCAAGAGCAGTTTCTTTGGAGTCTAGGAGGCAGAAACTGAACTGAAATGGGTTTAGAGAGATAATAGGAAGAGAAAAATTGTGTGCTTTTTTTTTAGACAACCCTTTTAAGAGGTTTTGCTCTAATGGAATTAGTAACAGAACTAGAAGGGTGGGCTGGTTTGGTTTGGGTTTTAGAATAGATAAATAGCCTGTTTTTATGTGGATGGGGATGACTCCATAGAGGGGAAAGTTGATGTAGACAGAATGGAATGTTGCTGGTGCTTACATCCACGAGTGAGTGTAAGGGGTCAGGGTCTCCTGTACAGAAGGAAGGGATCGCCTGAAGGTGGAGCTGAGAAAGTTCACTTGTGGCAACGGGCAGGAAGGAAGATGCGTGAATGCAGAGACTGGGGGTGTAATGGGAGAGGTAGAAGTTTATAGAAGTTTCTTTTGATTCCTTCGGTTTTCTCAAGGTCCTCAGCTAGGGATGAGGTGCTGGGGGTTCGGGGAGAGAGGAGAAGATGTGAAGAAGGCAGCTAGGAAAGCAGAGGCCATGGGGTAGTAGCAGGTGTAGGAAGATTAGAGCAGCATTAAGGACTCACTTGAGGGGTGAGTTCTCCAGTGACCAGGAAGGGAGTGGAGTACTTCAAGTATGACAGTGATGGTTGACCATGGAGCTTGAGTTTGATAGGGTAGGAAGGAAGGACACTGTGAAGTGAGACATGGAAAAAAAATGGTTGGGGGCCCCACAGTTTTGCAGGCTTGTTGGAACTGGGTAATGGGAGGAGTAGGCGTGAACAGTGAGTGCTGGTCTGAAGGGGCCTGCAGGGAGATGGGATAGTGGGGCTGCTGTGGTTTAGGGTAAGAGGGGTCTGAGGTGCAGACTGAGCAGGGAGGTGGGGCAAGGATGTACGGTCAGTGCAGGGAGGTCAAGGAGTGAGGGCAGGTTTGGAAGGATACAGGTTGGTTGAAATCAGCAAGAATTAGAGATTCAGCGAACCCAGAGCCAGAATCACCAAGAAATGAGGCCAGAAAATGTGAGTTGATTTCTCCACTAGTTGTGAAGAGTTTCCAGATGACTTAAGAATCTTCCTGATGACTCATGCAAACTAGAAATAAAAAGTTTAGGGATTTGACAAACACCATGGTATTTTTTTCAGTCAGTCAGTTTTTCAACCTTTCATTGATGATCAATCCTTTAGTGATAATTAGAAATTGAAACAGTAATCTTCATAATCATTTGGTTTTTCTATACCTACAGTTTCAAATAAAAAATTAGAAGAAATTTATCTAATGTAATACTGCTAGGTATGTAAAATTATACTTATGTGTTTATTCCTGAGGTCCTTTATATAATTTCTTTGTAGAAAATAGTTTCTTGTCTAAAAATCATTTGAAAACATTTTTGTAGATAGTTGCATCAAAGCATATGCCCCAAAAAAGTTTAAATTATTGACTTTAATGATTTATTTTGTTCTAACAGAGACTTAGTTCATTGTCGTACAAGTCCCGGGAAGAAGACCCAACTCTCACAGAAGAAGAGGTGAGTTTTGCTACTTTTAAATAATCCAGAAACTCCTGTAGCAGAGAATAGCACTTCCTTCTTAAGTAGATGCTTTGTCATGTTACCTTCATCTGAGAAAGCTGAAGCAGGCTCTTAAGCCTATGGTTGGAGATAGGAGTTGGCAATGTTGGCTTTATCATGTTTCAGAGAAAGTAACGAGGAGATGGGAAGACAAGAAAGAGGACAAGATGAACAAGGACGCTCAATAGGGAAGAAGGAGAAGACAAAAATAGAAAGGGGAGGGGAAGAAAGAGGAATGAGAAGAGAGAAATGTTAAGTGTGTGAGCTTTAATCAGGGAGGAGGTTCCCATTGCTGCTGCTGCTGCTGCTGCTAAGTCGCTTCAGTTGTGTCCGACTCTGTGCGACCCCATGGACTGCAGCCCACCACGCTCCTCCATCCATGGGATTTTCCAGGCAAGAGTACTGGAGTGGGGTGCCATTGCCTTCTCCGGAGATTCCCATTAGAAGGAAGTTAATAGTGGGTTGGAATATGCAGGGAATTGGAACAGGTGGGTATAGAGAATTTGCTCCCGGCTGGGAGACAGAGGAAGAAGGGCTTAGGCTTCTGGGAGACAGAGAGCAGGGAACTTCAAAAACACTTCCAGACTGGAAGTAGGGTTAGACATGGCCACCAAAGAGAAACGGTGATGCATTCTCCCAAGGACCAGAGCTAAAGAGTCATGGGTTAAACTTTCAGCAAAGCCAGTATTTATGGGATTTTGTCAAGCTAGATTCAGAGCCGAACACCTTGATTTGTCTAGCTACATAAAGCCTCTTTCTGGCATGCCTAGCTTAGTAAATTGTGTACGTGTACAAAAGCAGTGTGGGCTTTCCAGGTGGCGCTAGTGGTAAAGAACCCACCTGCCAGTGCAGGAGGCATAAGAGACACAAGTTCAATCCCTGGGTCACGAAGATCCCTGGAGGAGGGCACGGCAGCTCACTCCAGTCTTCTTGCCTGGAGAATCCCATGGACAGAGGAGCCTGGCGGGCTCCAGTCCATGGGGTCACACAGAGTCAGACACTGAGGTGGCTTGGCACTCACACACACGCAGAAGCAACATCACGTGTGACGTTGCCCAGCCCCACTGTGTTTCCTCTGGGGAGTGGAACTGCCATCTATCCTCCTGGCTGCAGAAGCCAAAACTCTGGGTCCCTCCTGAAACTGCATTTTCCTCACTGTCTTCAGATTCAGCCAGTAATCAGCCCCTTCAATTCCACCTCAGAAGCTAACTTTCATGTTCCCCCCACCCCTGTCCATCTCCACTGGGGCCGCCCCCACGAGACTAATGCAGGGCCCTCCTACCAGGGCCCGAAGCGGCTCCTGTGCCTCCTCCAGCATTTTCCACTGTCCTGGAGCCATCCCATTGGGGCAAGAAAATATTTTAATTCCCTGGCAGTCCAGTTTTTAGGGACTCGGTGCTTTCATTGCTGAGGCCATGGGTTCAGTCCCTGGTTAAGGAATTAAGATTCTACAAGCCAGGCTGAAAAAAATATATATAGGAGATCTGGAAACTAATTCTTTAAAATAAATTGAGACTGTGTGAAATTTTTAATTACTTTTCCTCTTATCTTACATTTGTTTGTGGCTTTTAAAAATAGGACCCTGTTATACTGATGAATGTTGAACATAGAATAAAGAACTGTGACTCCCATGTATTCATTCTAGGAAGATGATTTAGGAAAAATAAATATGGAGAGCATTTATTTTTATATTCATGTGATATAATGTTAGTCCAGACTGAAACTGAGACCTGAATTTTAAGTACTATTATCCTAATTTAACAGAATGATGGGGGAAGGGCTGAATATAAAAAAGAAATGAGGAAAAAAGGGTAATTTATGAGAACATAATAACAGTTTACAGACTGAATAATAATGATGAAAGATGTTAAAGAGAAAAATTGCAAAGCTAAATAGTAAGAGGGCTTGAAGAGAAACCTTTTATTTATACAAAATAAAAATCATAGTCATAGGAGACATATATTCAAAAAGAACATTAGAAGACTTGAGAAATGTTAATAAAATTTCAAATTTACCGTGACACACTCCTGCACATTTGGTTCATGCCCAGGGATAATATTAATTGCAAGTTAATGAAAGAGCCTGTAATTTAAAAAAGAAAAGACTGTAAAAGCCAAGAAGGCCCAAGTACTTACAAAGAGTGGGGGCCATTATGACAGAACCATGGGGAAGAAAGGAGGAAGAGAAACAGACATGGCCCAGCTCTCACTGTTACTCTCACAGATACAGTTGTGTTTGTCTTCCTGATGTTACCGCTGAAGGTGAGGAATAAATATCCACAACACCAGCTCCCTTCATTACTATCCATGCCCCTCAGTTGTGTCCAGCTCCTTGTGACCCATGGACTGTAGCCTACCAGCCTCATGTCCGTGGGATTCTCCAGGCAAGAATACTGGAGTGGGTTGCCATTTTGTCCTCCTCCAGGGGATCTTCCCAACCCAGGGATCGAACCCGGGTCTCCTGCATTGCAGGCAGATTCTTTACCTTCTGAGCCACCAGGGAAGCCCCTAGCATGCATGACTCACCCCTTTATAATGTGTCCACATTTTTCGCTCAGACCACCTTTTAAATAAAAAGTTTCATGTGTTGACAACTTGCTACAAAAAGCAGAGGCCTTGTTTTTTATTCTTCTGAAATGGAAAGCTACTCCAATTTCTCATTTTGAAAAGAATTTTTCAGTGAAAACCTCTCAGGTGAGAATGTTAATTTAGTATGCATGAAAATGGTTAAATCAACAGGGCAGGAGTTTCACAAAGATTATTTCTCTGACTCAAACCCTCTGGATTGTCAAAGCCTGGCAAATGCCAGCCACCAGCCTGTAGGGAAAGTTCTCATGCAAATGACAGTTAGCGTGCGGCAGGCGTGTCTTAAGAAGCTTTGGAGGCCAGCTGGAAGCTTTCTGCCCAGCATGTGGATATGTGAGAGTAGGACATCTCCCTCTGCACTCGCAAAGCCAAGCATCTGTCAGGAAGTATGTTCCCTTATTTCCTGGGTGTTTTAATACATCAATCGCTGTGCAAAGATAACTGCAGGTAATGAAGGATATTTTTACTTATTTCCAACCATGATTTCTAACAATAAAACATACCCTCCCTCCCAAATCTCCTAATCAGTCCATTTTTGTATCAAAGAAAGTGAAACCTCTCCCGACATTTGTGGCTTTGTTGTTGTTGTTCAGTCACTCAGTCATGTCTGACTCTTTGCAACCCCACGGACTGCAGCATGCCAGGCTTCGCTGTCCTTCCTCTCCTGGAGTTGGCTCAAACTCATGTCCATCGAGTCGGTAATGTCATCCAACCGTATCATCCTTTGTCATCCCCTTCTCCTCCTGCCTTCTGTATTTGTGACTAGATGAGGTGTATTAGTGAGACTGAGTGGGTTTGCTTGGAAAACAGTCTGTTCTTCCCAAAGCAAAGAGTGTCCCATAAGTTTTTGTCTTTGGTGCATGAGAGGTGCAGTGTTGTCTGACTGTAGTCCACCAGACTCCTCTGTCCATGGGATTTCCTAGGCAAGAATACTGAAATGGGTAGCCATTTCCTTCTCCAGGGAATCTTCTTGCCCCAGGGTTTGAACCCATGTCTCCTGCATCTCCTGCACTGGCAGGCAAATTCTTCACTACTGAGCCACCTGGGAAGCCCATCCCCTAAGTTGATTGTCTCCCAGTATCATTTATGAGTTGATTTCATATAAGAATGAATTTTCCCACTGAAGAAAACTTAGCCCCATCTCTGAATGTCTATTTAACCAATAGTATGCAATGAAGTATTAATTTAAAAAATAGTGGAGGGGTGGGATGATAAGGAAGATGGGAAGGAGGTTCAGGAGGAAGAGGTATACCTATGGCTGATTCATGTTGATATTTGGCAGAAAACAATGAAATTCTGTAAAGCAATTGTCCTTCAATAAAAGTAATAAAAAAAAAAATAGTGGAAAGTGATCCTCTGACAGATATTATGTATACTGCCAACCAGCATCCGGAAGCTATCGTTTAGACCTTTGTGATGTGGGAGGAGTGGTTTATACAGTCTGGTGCAGTGGTTCTCGCACTTAGTGGGCATGAGAATCAGCCCACCCCCAGAGTTTGCCTTTCCAAAAAATGTCCAGATCTGCTGCTGCTGACTTGAAGCCCACCCTTTTGAGTATCACCAGTATGATATATGTTTTCTATCCTTTTTTGTAAAGCAGTCAAAACTTTCCTCAGGTGAAATATCATTGTGATAAAGAAGTTGAATAAAACCCGATGCTGTGGTCAGGTCCTGGGGGTCTTGAGCTGCCCACTCTACCTGCTTGCCTCAAACCCTCAGCAGACCTAGAGAGAACCTAGATTTCATAGAATTGGGCTACTTACAAAGTTATAGACGACACATATAATTGTTCTGTTATGTACTCCAGGACTAGCATAGGTTGTGAAGAATTGACCTCTGGGTATATATTCAAAAGAAATGAAAACACTGTCTCTAAGAGAGATCTGTCTTCCCCTGTCTATTGAAGCATTATTCACAACAGCCAAGTCATGAAAACAACTCAACTGTCCAACAACAGATGAATGGATAAAGAAAATGTAAATCTCACACACACACACACATATGCATGTACACATAACGGAATACTATTCATCCCTAAAAAAGAAGAAAATCTTGCCATTTGCAGCAGCATAGATGGATCTTGAGGGCATTGTGCTGAGTGAAATGAGTCAGATAGAGAAAGACAGATACTGTGTATTCTCACATAGATGTGAAATCTAAAAAAGCCAAACAGAAATAGAGTAGAATGGTGGTTGCCTCAGGCTGGGGACTGGGGGAAATGGGGAGATGTTGGTCAAAGGGTCAAACTTCCATCTATAATACGTTCTGGGATATAATACAGCCATGGTGGCTGGAACTAACAATACTGTGTTATATACTTGAAACTTAGAGCTTAAATGTTTTCACCACTAAAAATATGGTAATTACAGTCAAGAAGTTGTTAACTAACTTTATTGTGGTGATCATTTCACAATATGTGTATCAAATCATCATGCTGTACATCTTAAACTTACATGTGTTGTGTGTCAATAATATCTCTGTAAAGTTTGGGAATCTGAAAAAAATTCTTAAAGGGACCCACACCCCCATAGTCCCAAGAATCTGCTTGTCACTAAAAGGAGGAGGGGGGAATCAAGCTTGGAGCTTATTTATTCACTTTCCCCTTTGTTTTCTAGATCTCAGCCATGTATTCATCAGTGCATAAAAAAGGACAGTCACTTAGAGTACCAGAGGCCTCCTACACCTCCATGCCAGGAGCCGCTCCGAGGTCCCCCTCTTCCTGTAACGATCTCTATGCCACTGTTAAAGACTTTGAGAAGATGCCGAATAGTGTCAGCACACTTCCAGCAGCAGGCAGGCCCAGCGAGGAGCCTGAGCCAGATTATGAAGCAATACAGACTCTAAACAGAGAGGAAGAGAAGGCTGCCCCGGAGACCAACAGTCACCATGGCCTTTGCCCAAAAGAGAATGACTACGAGAGCATTGGGGACTTGCAGCAATGCCGAGACGTCACCAGGCTCTAGCAGCCTAGAAAGGACCCAGCTAGCATAGGACCAGCCGGCAAAGCCAGTGCTGCTGCAGAAGACAAGAAGCGTCGTCAGCCGCACTTCATATGCTGCTTTAGGAAAAGGAAGACAATTGGAGATGCCAGAACTGCTTCTCAGTTTGGGGAGAAATGAGGTAGGCACCCTGCTGCCGGGGCACTGGCATACCCAAGCACACCTGCGTCGCACACCCGCACGCTCTGGAAGGATCCTGCCTGTCAGTGATCTCACCCTCTTCGTGAAGAAAGCCACGCAGTAAGGAAGAATGACACTTGTCAAAAACCACAGCTCACCTGCCTGAAACACTGCCATTCACAGGAGCTGGGTTTCTCTCCCTCTCCTTTTTGCTGCCTGCTACTGATAGTAAAATGAATGGCGTTTTTCTCTGAAATCTTCCAATTTTCAATGATTCGTTCCAAGGATTTTCTCCCACCAGGCTGGGCCTTTGCCTTCAAATGGGTGTTTTGCGTTGCTAAGAAATTGTGGTTGCTATTTCCAGTCTGCTCCCCAGTCCCTTCAAAGAGCTGCACCTGGGAACCCGAGCCCCTAACCAGTGGAGAGCGCTGGGGACACCCCTTGAGTTCCTAGCTCTTCATTCCTTCTGATTTCGGCACTCCATGTCAGCAGCCTCTTCCAAAGGACTTGAAGTCATTGTTAGATGCGTTATTTTACTTTTATAGTCAATATGGTTTTTTTCCCCCAGTGTTTGAAACTCTTCAGAGTCTTTTCATTATTTTCAGAGAATATCATGGTACTTCTATACTTGTTTTAGTCCAGCTCATTCTTCCAAAACAGAGAGCCTTAATCTCAGTGTTGGGACACAGACCACGTGTTTGGGTGGCAGCCACTGCATTCATCTCTTCCCAAGGGCTGTGGACTTGAATGTGTATTTCTGATGATCTTCGCTGCCACGCTGATGGTGCAGGAGTTCATACATGAACTGCTCCCCTAAGGTAATCTATTTGAGATTAAAATATAAACATTTATTTTTGTTATATAAATTTATAAGGTATTTTATGTTTAATGCCTAATTTCTAGAAAGTGCCAGACAAAATATATATTAACTATTTTGCTTTGATGTACAATGATTTATATTCTCATTTTGAAAAGACATCATGAAGCACATAAGCTTATACCAGTAGTTGTTATCTTTTTTCTAACCAAGTGTTTAAAACATGGAAGCTTTTTAAAGACGTGACTTTTCAAATGGTACTTGGAGCTCTTGGTCAAAAATCAGCTGACTCATTGGAGAAATAAGTGGAATAAACATAAATGATCATTTTCAGAGGTTTGTGGTGGGCAATAGTGAAATGTTTGAAATGGTAAAAATGGAAAGAGGAACAAGATATGACTAGGGATGACTGATGATTAACCTTATGAAAGTGTTATGATTCCATTAAGGTTTAGCTATGTTTTTAAAAAAAGGTGATGAATTCTGTAGCCTGGTGCTTGCACATGTAAATTGCCTGTTGGGATTTTTTTTTCCCCCTTCATTTTATAAAAATCAGTGGCTGAAATAACTCAGATTGAGAGCTCAGCCTGGTTTGTAATCATCTCTTTAGATTTTATAAGGCCGACATTGGGAAACTTGTTCACTTTTCATTTAAAAGGAACCTGGTTGAAGTGCTATTTTGTAGTGTGGGCTACAGAAAAGAAGCTTTTCCTACACTGTAAAGAAAAAAAAAGAGGCAATTATTCTGTACCGCTGTGACATCTGCGACTTTTCAGATTGAATAATCTTACTGTTTTCACTCATTAGGACAAAGAATGCAGTTGGGAGGATGAAGCATCTTGAAAATTGTAGGGACCAGCTCCCGGGCATGTTTTTTTCCATTCCTTGCATTCATGGTTTGATTTTGTGACTGCTCTGTAATACGTTTCTGCAATTGTAAAGTAGCTCAGTTGGGGTAAATGGTTCGCTTGTTATTTTCCAATCAGCCTGATCTCTCCCGTGAAGACTTTATGTGCATAAAAGCACAATCATCACTGATCAAAAGATCATGGCAGAATAACCTTGGATCAGGGAGAAGTTTATCAGAAAGGTGCAAGACCCATACTCTCTGAATTCATCTCCTTTGTAAGCACTGGTTTGCCCGGTGATTCTCATTGCTTATGAATGAGTCTGACCCAACAACCTTGGTATCATGGGGTTGCTTTGGTACCTGCTGACAGCCACATCACACTGTTCACCTAGCCTTGTGCATGCTGCAGTCACATCCTTTATGAGCACCTGACTGCTCAAAAGTTGCAGTTCATGATGTCTCACTTATGACCAAGGAAATGGGTATGGTCTCTAAAGAGTAAAGCCATTTCTAGATAAGGAAGCCCTTTATAAATAGTCATAGCATCTTGAAATTTCATTATCGGAATTCCCCCAGAAGTTTCAATATAAGGGCTATGCCTTATGGCCGTAAAGTGTGCAGTAAAATCTCTCTCCCGATTGGAGAACCTGTGCTAAGAATAAATTGTGATATAAAGTATTAAAAGGGAACTGCAAGGGACTCCAAAACACATCCTGAAAGAGTAAGTAATAGTACAATCCATGAGGACTAGAGGGTAAGAAAAGCAGAGTGAACTTTGGGAGATGGCTCTGCTCTTTAGACCATTAGGTACTTTACTGAAGTATTTTATTGATGTAGCATCACTGTTTTAATCCTTTAGTATAGTATTTCATAAATTTCATCACTTTTTAAAAATTTTATTTGTTGAAACTTCGTGCTAGATTCTTTAGGTTGTAAGCCTATGGTTTCTTTAAAAAGTTTTCATCTTAAAAGCTACATAGTTTAAATGTATGAAAGGTAATTATCAAGAGTTTACTGTATCTTTAAAGTTCAATTTGCCATCCATATAATGTATGCATTGAACTATAATAACCTAGGTTATTATAATCTTGCCTAGGATCTTTGCTTTTATTCATGTATTTTGAAAGTTTCAAAGAATTTTTTACTGATTCTCAGATATTGTCTGTCAGCAGGGAAGTGTAACCTGTTTTATGTGAAATGTTTGAGGAGATTTTAAGTTCTAGGAGGAAGTTATTTTTGCACATATCTTTGCCACAAATTTTTTTTTTCTTGCCTTTCAGTAAATTATATCATTAGGATTATTAAAGCTTTTGAAAGAACCACTCTCCTTTGTGGGAAAAAAGCTAATTACTGATTTATCTGCCCTTAAAATCTGAGAGTTGATTCTGATTGAGTGCTAGATTAGGTAGTTAGCAAAAAGAACTGAAATTTAACCTCAGCATGTTACTAAATCTAGCTCTCATATTTGATTTTCATTTTTCAAATTAGAACATTTACTTACTTTTACCAGTAACTGTATATATAGGGCCTCCCTGGTGGCTCAGACTGTAAAGAATCTGCCTGCAATGCGGGAGACCCAGGTTCGATCCCTAGGTTGGGAAGATCCCCTGGAGAAGGAAATGGCAACCCATTCCAGTATTCTTGCCTAGAGAATGCCATGGACAGAGGAGCCTGGCAGGCTACATACACACATATACATATATGCACATGTATATATATAAAGTCACTCTGGTGTTTAATTAATTAGGATACATCCTTGTCATGTATTTTGAATGTTTATCCTACTAGTGTGATGACTATTGTCATAAAAGCAGAACAGAAGAAACAGTTGTCCAATCATTTTCTTTTTCCCCCAATCATTTTCATTTGACAATTACCAGAAAACCTTCTTAACCGGCCCTCAGTGAATTTCTCTAGTTAATGAATTCAGATTTTAAACTATGTCCATCATTCTCTTAGCTGAAACACAGTGGTGTGTTTAAACAGTTTTATTCATGCAGCTCCCTAAATATTCAACCTGACAGAAGGAAATGAAAGTAGGTGTCCTTCTCAGACAGGTATCTGAGGAGAGATTTGGCAGAAGGCAGCAAGGGCCATGTGAGCCAGGATAGTGACCCCCCACACACAACCAGGCTGCAGAAGCAGGGGCCCATTATCACCTGAAGGCATTTCCTTCACTGTCTCCAGAAACAGTGAGATTTTAGCACAGAATGAACAGCAGTGGTGGAGGATCCCGTGCTGCTCTGAGATGGTGCCGTATCGTGGCTAGAATCTCAGAGCCTCAGTTCAAGACTGATTTAGGACTTTGTAAATGAGTAAATGCTCCTGGTAATAGTTGCTGTGAGTCTGTGTGGTGTAGTGATGCCATTCTGAAAGTGCTGATTCCTGGTACCAACCAGCTTAGCTTTGGTTGCTGGAAGCACAGTAGGTGCTGATGGTTATTTCCTAGAAATCTTGACAGGCTTATTGTACTGTGTAACAGGGAAAAGTTAAAGTGTAATGTTTGATGTTAATAAGTGACTGATGTGACAATAGGAACATGTGTCTATAATATCAAATATGGCTTTATTTGCAGTGAAGTCTAAATTCTTTGTCCTGTAGTAGTATTTTCTTGCTCTGTGTTGTAGCTTTTCTTAAATATATTATTTCTGACAGTATCACTAGTTTTACACACTTAGAATGTGTTTGACTTTAAGAGATCAATCCAGAAACTGTGTGAGTCTTCATCTGGAATTACCAAAGTAAATAAAATCATGGTCTAGAAGAGAACATACATTCATAAATGGTTTTTTTACCCCTACTGCTCATTTTAAAGCTGTGTTTACATGCAGTCTCCAATATTTATAATGTATTTCATTGTTTTTCTAGTTCTTCTTTTATTTAGCTAGGAAATTGTAGTTCAGATTTTTCTTAATGCTGGATGACATGAGAGATACATTTTTTGCTTTAAGAAAGACAATTTTTTAAAAGCATTATTTTGGTAATCATTTATCTTAATGCAGTTAGATTCAACTTTTCTTTGCTCACCACTTCCATATTGTGGGTGTTTTTTTAAAGTGTGGTTCACATGGTAAAGAATCTGTCTACAATGCAGGAGACCCAGGTTCAATCCCTGGGTTGGGAAGACCCCCTGGAGAAGGGCATGGCTACCCACTCCAGTGTTCATGCCTGGAGAATCCCATGAACAGAGGAGCCTAGTGGGTTACAGTCCATGGGGTCGAAAAGAGTTGGACACAACTGAGGGACTAACACTTTCACTTTCACTTTTAAAAATGTATTGTGCTCTATCTCGGCTCACTTCCTGTAACGTATTCTAAAGGTTGGTAATTGTCATTCCTCAGACTTCTATATGCTAAATTGGCAACAGTAAATTGTTTTAATGTTGTTGCCTTTTAAATTTAGCGCTGTATTAACATGCCTCGTGTTTTCAGGGGAAGTTTGAAATATCACTAAACAATAGGAATTTGCATTTCACTGTGCATGCGTTTTTTTTCCCTCATAAAAATGGTTTCTAAAAAAAGTAACATATTGTCTGTTAGATGACCCCAATCAGTTTCAAAATACTCCTCTTACTCAAAACTACTCAAAAATAATTCATGACAGTTAGCATCATTGTGACTAGTTGTCTCAAAAGGTCTTTGTAATGGTCAAATTTGTCCAGTTCACAAAAGGGTGGGAGAGTTGTTTTCAATATTGTTGTTGAGTCGCTAAGTATCTAACTCTTTGCAACCCCATGAACTGCAGTACCCTAGACTCTTCTGTCCTCCACTGTCTCCCAGAATTTGATAAAACTCATGTCCATCGAGTCGGTGATGCCATCCAACCATCTCATCCTCTGTTGTTCCCTTCTCCTCCTGCTTTCAATCTTTCCCAGCATCAGGGTCTTTTCAATAAGTTGGCTCTTTGCATCAGGTGGCCAAAGTACTGAAGCTTCAGCTTCAGCGTCAGTCCTTCCAATGAATATTCAGGACTGATTTCCTTTAGGATTGACTGGTTTGATCTCCTTGCAGTCCAAGGGACTCTCAAGAGTCTTCTCCAGCACCACAATTCAAAAACATCAACTCTTTGGCACTCAGCCTTCTTTATTCTCAATATTTGGAATGTTTAAAACCTTCTGTCACTTTGCATGGCACCATCTCAGCCCCTCTGTGTCTGCTGCTCCCAGAATGTCGCATGCCTTCTTTTCCAATAGCAGTTACAATCTTCAGTATCGCAGACCCTGCCTGGCAGCGCTGAACCATTCCCCAGCTCTGCCCAGTTCACATTTTCCAGGTCAGAGGCTGCCTGGATAAGCCTCAGACCCACTTGTGGAAGCAGATGCTAGGTGTTATTTGTCAGAAACTTTGCTAAACCATGTAAACACCATTGCTTCTCGGCCTTTTCCCTATGGCTCAGTGGTAAAGAATCTGCTGCCAATGCAGGAGACACAGGAGATGCAGGTTCGATCCCCAGATCCAGAGGATCCCCTGAGGAGGACATGGCAACCCACTCCGGTATTCTTGACTGAAAAATTCCATGGACAGAGGAGCCCGGTCGACTACAGTCCATGGGGTCGCAAAGAGGCAGACATGGCTGAATGAGCACAGCACACAAATCATGTACGCTCTTGCCCACGTCTTTCATGAGATGTGGTCGGCACTAAGGGCCAATGAAAAGAATTTTTAAAACATTCTGTTGAGGATTCAGACTCACAAATGTAAAAACAGGAGCACTGTGTAAGGTCACTCACTGGGTAGGCTCACGGCCCCTGCAGTGTACTGAGGCTGAAGGTGAATCCGGGAACAGCAGACCAGAAGCTACCCATAAAGTAGAAGGACACTGATTGTTTTAAGAGGGAGGCAGGGAGTACCCTTTCCTATAAGAAAGAATCACTTCTAAAGTATATTGAGTGTAACATTTTATAAAATCCTGAGCTATTACGCCCCACCCCTGGGAAATAGTGCTTATGAGTTATGTTGCTGTAACTAGTTTGAGCTGCTCTCCTAGGTCTCAAGGAAATGAGGATAGTATTCAAGCATCTGAAGTTAGCAGATATTGAAAATAACTTGGCCATTTATAGACGGAATCTCCAACATTTGGAGTCAGTGGGTGATTCAGTGACTGAGGGCCTCTGTTTCTATACACCTGAGGATCCAGGCTGGGTTTAGTTTTCATTTTTTTTAAACTTCACTCTCATCACACTAAGGTAGTTTTGACTTAAAAGAGATCATTCCAGAAACTGTGTTAAATGAGTCTTCATCTGGAATCACCAAAGTAAATGAAATAAAATCATGATCTAAAATATGTATTCTAGTGTAATTTTTTTCCAGATGAACAGAACAGGTATCTGTTTGTTTTCAGTATACATTTAATTGTTGAAAGCCTACCTGCTATCCCCATTAGGCACCCTTCACCGGATAATTAAGGCTAAAAGAGAAGAGACCAGTCTTGGCCCCTGGAGCCTGCATTTCAGAACCGGCTTGTTATAATGTCTGGTTTAATTTTGTTTTGTTTGTTTTTTCACTCAGCAAGTGGGAAACCATGAGTGTAAACAGACTCTTCCCTTTTCCTTTTTTACGCTTAAGGAAAAAAAGATGTAATTTTAGCTCCCATTTAGATAGTAAAGGCTTCCCTGACAGACAGCGATGCCTTTCCCTAGGTGAAGAGACTAGAACCAAAGGCTTTCGTCAGTCTTTGAACATTCCTTTGACAAGTTTTTATGTATTTTTAATGTGAAACCCATAAATGAACCTGGCATGATGATCGTGACCTAGCCGGTAAACTTGCTCGCTTTTTTCGCATTCATCTTTTTAAATATAAGCGTCCCTTGTTTTACCTGGAGCCATACTAGAAACTGAATTCCTGTGGGCCGCTCCACGGCTGCCTGTTGATGTCTTGGAAACTTGGCAGCGCCGTCAGCAGCGCTCGCCTCACAGGGAGAAGCTCGTGGAATGGTTGGGAGAGTTGAATTTTACATCCAAGTCAACAAACGTTTGAAAGAGTCCTGTATGCCTCAGATTTTGACACTTAAAAAAAATAATAAAATTAAAAATAAAATTATTTTTTTCTGAGTACTAACTACATATTTAATTTGGGGGGTGCAGGGAGGCTGGCAGAGCAGGCATTAGAAGTAAAATCTGAACTAAATGATGTGGGCATGACTTTCGGCCCCTGTGTATGTGACTCTGGAACTGTCTTATTCCAACGCACTACCTACCACTCTGAGTCTCTTAAGTAAGGAGCACACTGTAAATGTGTATAAGACCGAGAAAGAAGATGTTAAAGACGTAAATTATTGTTTAGGTATTTTCTTCTTTGTAAACTCAGAAATAAGCTTGTGGCTAGCACGAGATGGCTACTAAAGACATAATTTAGAGGTTACTAGGAACAACCTTTCAAATATGTTTCATTCCAACTTTTTGGAAAACTGGGGAAAGAACCTCCTAGTAATGAAAAAACAAAACCAGTAAGAAACTTCCATAAACACTTTCTAAAAGAGCATGAGTGCTTAGTAATTCTCCAGGCCAGAATACTGGAGTGGGTAGCCTTTCTCTTCTCCAGGGGATCTTGGCATCAATCTAACATCTGCCCTAGAGTGTTTGCTTCTTGCCTATAGTATTTCAACAATTTTTATGGGAGAAAAAAAATGCACATTTTTTATTTCTTGGAAAAATGAATTAAAGTATTGAATTAAATTATCAGAGGGGCCAATTTAGTTTAAAGAGACGCATTGGTTTTTGAGACAAGCTCATAGCTCTGTGGTCCGTTTCAGCATTGACTTTACTGTGTGACCTTGAGCAAATGATTAATTACTCTGTGCCTCAGTTTCTCCATCTACAAAATGGGGATAATGATACCAACCATTGCCTACCTCATAGGGATGTTATGGGGACAATTGAGACAACGTAGATAAATACAAATGCTTTGAACTCTGGAAGAAAGGTGCTATATAAATTGAAATTGTGTTGTTTTTGATATCCAATTGTTATGTTTAGAGTTTAAATAATAGCAATACTGTTAGTCATGTTAAGAATAAGTTTCAATTTGATGCATATTTACAATTCTCTTCTGTGGCCAGATAGCGATCATCATCCAGAAATGGTACTGAAGTTGGTATTTGTTTTCTGTGTGTTTCTGCCCATAGTATTTCTATTCTGAATGTCCCCAAAAGGCTGGAGTTTAACTTGTCATATCTTGTAGTTTACATGTAATGAACCTTATTCAAGCTGTATATAGAAATATAATTACATGTAAATAGCAGGTACATTGTAATTAAAGGCACTTATCAAATTCTCTTTGTTCTTTTTTAATTGCAATAAAGATCAGTTTTATATAAAAGCTTGTTTAAATTCATTTGATATTTGGGAAGATTAAGAATGGCTAATTTATATGCCCTGAGGGCACCACCAGGGTTGGGAGTTTTAACAGTCAGCTCACTGCCTGGCAGGAAGAAGGTCGTGCTTGAGGAGCAGGCAGTGGAGATTAGTGGTTAGAGTTGCCACCTCTGCAGAAAAGAAGCTGAGTTTGAATCCCAGCTCCAGGGTGACTTTGAGGAAGCCATAGAACTTCTTTGTGCCTCTGTTTCCACTTGAGAAGTGAGGGATCATAGATAGCCAGTGGGAATTTGCTGTACGGCTCAGAAAACTCAAACAGGGGCTCTATATCAACTTAGAGGATGGGGAGGGAGATGGGAGGGCGCTTCAAAGGGGAGGGGTTATATGTATACCTGGCTGATTCATGTTTAGGTTTGACAGAAAACAGAAGTCTGTAAAGCGATTATCCTTCAATAAAAAATTAATTTTTAAAAAAGAACAGGTAATACAATCTAACACTGTTGGTAAAAATTAACATTTGGGGCAAATTTCTCTAATAAAAGTCTGTCAGAGTTCAAAAAAAAAAGAAAAAAAAGAAGTGAGGAATCATAGTAGAGAACCTAGTAATGGTCTTCCCTGGTGGCTCAGTGGTAAAGAAAACACCCGCTAATGCGGGAGAAACGAATCGACCCCTGATCTGGGAAGACCCCACAGGCCACTGAGGAGCTGAGCCCGTTCACCACAGCAGCTGAGCCCCTGTGCCCTAGAGAGAGCCCGCCCTCCACAACAGGAGAAGCCCACACAGCAGCTAGAGAGGGGGCCCTGCTCACCACAACCAGAGAAAAGCCCACACGCAGAACGAAGCCCCAGCACAGCCAAACATGAACAAAATTATATGAAAAAAAAAAAAACTTCAAACAAGATTGTCTCAACCACCCCTTGCGAGGTACTGAACTTGGCACATGAAGATGCTGTTTTTAGTCACTAAGTTGTGTCTGACTGTTGGTGACCTCATGGATTGCAGTACACCAGGTTCCCTGTCCTTCACCATCTCCCAGAGTTTGCTCACACGTAAGCCCATTGAGTCAGTGATGCCGCCCAACCACCTCATCCTCTGTCGTCCCCTTCTCCTCTTGCTCTCTACCTTTCTCAGCATCAGTCCTTCCAATGAATATTCAGGACTGATTTCCTTTAGGATTAACTGGTGTTTGACCTCTTTGCTGTCCAAGAGATGCTAGTGTGTGTGTCAATGACTCAGTCATGTCCAACTGTCTGCAACCCTATGGACAGTAGCCCACCAGGAATTCTCCAGGCAAGAATACTGGAGTGGATTCCCATCTCCTTCTCCAGGGGATCTTCCTGACCCAGGCAGTGAACCTAGATCTCCCACATCGCAGGCAGATTCTTTACTGTGAGCCACCGGCGAAGCCCTTTGAAGATGCTAAATGCTCTGTAAGTGCTCACAGACCCTCTTCTCAAGAAGTCTGGGGAAATGCCGATGGCATTTACCCATGTGGCTAGGCATTCCTGTGAAGAAATGCAAGCAAAGAATGCCCCAGGCCATGAGGAAAGCCCACCTGTTTGAGGGCACAGCAGTGTTACACAGCAGGAAGGCTCAAGGCAAATGGCTTTAGCCAGCACCTGACCCTAGCTGCCTCTTTGCAAATCTCCAAAGACAGACCTGGGGGCCAAAAGGGGAATCAAGGGGGGTTCTCTTAGGTATGCTCCTGTCTCCTTTGTGTCTGTGTCCCTCAACTCCAGGATACCCTCAAACCTACAAATTGCCTCTTATAAGACCCCTTTGACCTGACCTCCACCTTTTCCATGCTCCCTCCTCTGCCCCACCCCATCTGTGCAGTTATAAACACTCCCCCTGATCCAGATTCCCTTGGACTGACCTGCTTATTTTTGTGGAACCAGGGCCTGCCTATGCAGGTTACTCTCCCCACTTACTCCTAGACCGTTGACAGTTTAAGGGTTTGCTGCCTTCTCAGTCTTGAGCCCACTCCACCGACCTCATGAGGGGAATTTCCTCATTCCCCAGAGCCGTTCGGCCCACTCCATTCTGTGTACTGAGGCTCCCAGTTAAAGGTTCGCTCTGAATCTTTGGGTCACAGGATCAGGTTTCTCACTTAGGCCTGGGGAAACAGACTTCCTGGGCCTCAGCAATTTGGTAGATGGTCAGTCACCTAGGGAATGGAGTAGTCTTGGCAGTTCTGCCAGAGATGAGCTGCCAATTCTAGGACATGCATTTGTGAGAGGGAGTGGGAATTCCGAGACCCTGGTTAAGTTGAGCCAGACACACTCCACCCTCCTTTGTTATTTATAAAATTAATTCACTGGTCTACCTTCCTTCCTCTGTGGATCTGCACTAGGATTCTTTTCACATTTTTTTTTAATGACACCGGACAACACTGTCCCTTTACAGTCAACATCCTCAGTGTTTGCTCTCATCTGAGATGACTCTTAAAATTTCAAAGCTGGACCTCAGGGGCTCCAGAGCCAACTGTTTACCAGGAATCACATCTGTTTCCAGGGTCTGTTCCATCTGCATGTCCTGATATCATCTTGAATGTGACCATTCTGGAGTGGAGAGCGTCTTTCCTAGCTGTCCCCCTTGCTTTTTGAGGCATGGTTTAGCTTTTGAGTGTTCCCTGTGACATATACCGCAGTTCGCTGCACACAACAAGCACCAGATAAATGTCTGGTCTGATCTGAATCCTCACACTTGACCATTCTGGAGTGGAGAGCGTCTTTCCTAGCTGTCCCCCTTGCTCTTTGAGGCATGGTTTAGCTTTTGAGTGTTCCCTGTGACATATACCGCAGTTCGCTGCACACAACAAGCACCAGATAAATGTCTGGTCTGATCTGAATCCTCACACTTCTCTATGTGAGCAAGTTACAATTAAGACTGAAAGGATAAGCCAGGGAGAGAGAGAGACCGTTCCAGACGTGCAACAAACCAACTTCCATGGTGTCACCAGGATTAGCCTTCTAAAAAGCAAGTTTGGTTTGGTTAGGAGACAGACTTTCTGATAAGGTAATTATTTTAATACTATTTCCTAGTCACTATACCAGATTCTGCAGATACCACAGTATGTAAAACAGGCAAGAATTGCTGTTCCAATGAAGCGTACTTTCCAGGGAGGGAAGGGAAGAAACGATTTTCAAAACAAATTCCAGATCATAAATGTGACAAATGAAATAAGATGGAACAAAGTAAGTAAAATGGTGATGAAATAGAGAGTAAGTAGTGGTTTGGGGGTGAGTGGTTGGGGGAGTGGGAAGAGATGCTGTGTTTTATCTTCAGTGGACAGGAAAGGCCTGGATGACCAGGAGCAGCCATAGAAAATATGGGAAGAAAAATATTCCAAGGAAAGAAAATAGCAAGTGTAAAGGCTCTGGGCCTTTACAGGCCCAGAGTGGATGGTATGTTCCAGGACCAAGAAGGAGGCAAGGGTGGCTGTAGCACAGAGGTGGAGAGTAGTGAAAAGGAGTCTGAAATGCAGGTGGAGCGAGAACCCATGCAGTGGAGAAGATAAGGATCGGTCCTGTGATGCTAAGAGCAGAGAGAAACCATGGAAAACCATGAACGAAAATTTGGGGATAAATGGTCTTCCATACGAAGAATAACATAAAATGGGACTCCCAATTTACAACATAAATGAAAATAAATTTCAAATGGATTAGAAAGGCAATCATAAAAAACATGGTAAAATGATAGCTATAATAATACAAATGTGCAGTTTGTCAGCACATTTCTATATCCATTTAATTTTAATTGATTTCCAAAACAGCTGCAATGAACTAAATACCCTTAAATAATCTTTATCTGTACAAATGACCAAACTGAAGTATGGAAGAGTTGACTAAATTTCCTAGCTTTCATTGACAAAGATGGGATATAAACTTAGTTTGACTGCTGTCCTGAGTTCTTAATCATTATTGGTCTATGTGAGATTTTCATTATAGTTTTGAAGCAAAAGATTTTGAATCTGTTGATCTGTGAACAATGTGGAAAATTAGGGGTGCTTACCCACATACAGTTGAAAATCTGAGTATGTATATATATTTATAGTCAGTCCACCATATCCTTGGTTCCACATCCCCAATTCAACCAACTGTGGATTGAATAATACTGTAGTAACTATTTACTGAAAAATCTGCATGTAAGTGGACCCACACAGTTCAAACCTGTGTTGCTCAAGGGTCAACTGTCCACAAAACCACAAATAATAACACCTTTAAAGGACCCCGATATGTTTGACTCCATAAATTTACAAAACTTCTTTATAAAAGTTTAAATATATGCATCAGTGTAAGAAGCAACATTTGTAAGGACAACAGTATCGGTTTTGTTTGTTGCCATATTCTCATTTCTCCACTACTGTGTATGCACATAGTAGGAGCTCAGTAAACACGTATTGCAAGGGTGAGTAATGAATGCAGGGAGGTGACAGTAAACAATCTGCCTTCAATGCAGAAGACCCAGGTTCGATCCCTGGGTTGGGAAGGTCGGAGCTTGTACTGTAGGATGCTGAGACTGGTTTGGACAGAGCAGAGGGAACAGGGAAAATGAAGATGCTCATTGCAGACATAAGCAGGTAGTAGAACAGAAGGAATCTGGTAACTGACAAGATCTAGGGGATTGGGGCATAGATGAAAACTCTTGGGTTTCTAGATAGATGATGATAATATTAATGAACTATAAATAGAGATGGAGAGGGCTTGAAGGGGGCTACATAATGACTTCAGTTTGAGCTTTGAATAGTTATATCTCCATTTCCACAAGTAGTAGTACAATATTTACCTATTAGCTTTCTACCTATTGGTTTCATAATTAATCAATAAAATTGCATTGAGCTTCCTGGTGTAAGACATTATGTAATATGATGCCATGGGGAGAGAGGGCAGAGATGTAAACTCTCCAATCATAATAAATTGGAAAACTATAGAGTCTGCACTGAAACATGATTAAACAGATATTATCCAAATCTGTGGGTCCTTCCATGGAGGGCTTCAAGAAGGAATTTGCTGAAAACTGATAGTTCTCTTCCATCAATAGTTTACATTAACCCCAGTGAATAAGTGTTAGGTTATATATTAATCACCCACCACCAGGGCTGGATGAAAGAATCTACAGTCACCCAAATGAAGCCTACCGTAGTAACTGAATAGAGGCTCAGTAAAACAGAGAGCCAGCTGGCAGTTAGCGGGCAAGCAGAACACACAGGGAATAAAACTCTACGTGACAATATTTTAAATGAGGTAAAAATAATTTTCCCACAAACATATTCCCTGTTCTCTCCTCTTACTCATTACTCATTAATGACTGGGAAGCTTTTGAAAATGAAATGGTTTTAGTTCAGAGATTCTTGTCGATTACAATTACTCTTACTGTGTTTTTCCTGCATGGGCTTCCATCCTGTGGTGTTTCTCCCTTCATTCTTTTGCAGAACTAGTTGGATCCAGTGACCTTCCATTGTCCCCTGTGACTTTCACTTGCTCATTATCTATATCTTGTTACACGGGGAAAGGTAAAACCAACAGATTGACTGGTTCTTCGGGAAAATGTTACATATTCATATCCTTTGGCACCAGTGGTTTCCCACTGAGCCTTGAAATCCAGCAGCCATGTGCATGCCGGGCTCCGTCTTGACTGCTTCCTAAGGCAAATGCCCTTTCTCCCCGCCTTGGTGATGCCTGCACACTCTGTACTCTGCTGCTAGGCTGCGCGGTGTCAGCTACAGTCAGGTCACGCTCTTTTGAAATGTAACAAACCGATGCCCATATCTAGTGGGAAGTCCCAGGATGGCTGGAGGTTTCTGTGGAGTGCGGGACCTTGAGGGCACACCATTCCTTATTGGACCATCCATCTCTCTTTCTCCTTTGCCCCTGCAACTGTTCTCTTTCCTGTTCTTCCAGGACCCAGACCCCACCTTTCAAATTTCCCTTGAAGTCACTTCCACAAAGTGCTTCTGAAGGTGACAGATGTCACCGCAGGTAAAAATTAGAACCACATATTAAGCACCCCGCTGCACTGCAGGTGCCCACCCACCATGTTCTTCCTCCCGACACTCCCTCTCTCTATCTCCTGATTTGAACATGCTGTGCAATTCCATTCTCCACTCCCAGCAGAGCCCGAGACCATCCATGATGTGTTCCAAGACTAATTAATGGGCTCCCAGAGACAAAAGATTATCTACTCGGTGTCTATCTCTTTGCAGCAAAATAATCAGACAGTGGCTTTAACATTTGGCTTCTTCTCTTTCTACCAAACAGTCTGTGCAGAGCTGATTAACTGCGTCTATAAAGTAGCCACATCAAAGTCATTTAACCAACCCACTGAAACTCCATCTTTGTTTGCTTTAACAAAAAAAAGATAGACTTCACCATGTGGCTCCGGTTGTAAATATCATTTTAAGTTCTGTTATGTCCAAGTGTATCTCTATGCGCCTCTGCACACAAGTCCTTCACTCCCCACCCCTATCCCCACTCTCAGGGCCAACTGAGCACTGGGTTCCATTCAATCTTGCATTCATTCGTCCAATAATCACTGAGTATTTAATGTGCCAGGCACTCTGTTTCTCTCTAAAAGCAGTAGGACTACAGTTGAAGAGAGTGGGGCTTAGTGTCTGACTCCGAGTTTCTCTGGAGAAACTAAATACCATCCTGTATATCTGGGACACAACAAGGAGGTAAGGTTTCCACCACAATCAGCTTAGTCTAGAGTCTGGGTTATCTTGCCGCACCCCCAAAATCCTTCAGGCTTTACAGATAGAATGTTAGCGCTAGAAGGGATCTTGTGAAAATGTTAGTCACTCGGTCCAACTCTTTGTGACTCCATGGACTGTACTACGCTAGGCTCCTCTGTCCATGGAATTCTCCAGGCAAGAATATTGGAGTGGTTAGCTATTCCCTTCTCCAGAGGATCTTCTCAACCCAGGGATTGAATCCACGGCTCCTGCATTGCCAGTGTTTTCTTTACTATCTGAGCCACCAGGGAAGTCCCAGAAGGGATCTCGAGCTCAAGCAATTCATCTGCCTCCTTTCTCCTGGAGGCCCAGAGGCCTCAAGAAACCATGTGGGTTTCCTCTGGAGTTCTCTTCAGTGAGTCACCACCATACACAGCCCTTGGGAGACACGGCAAGAAGGGGTCATAGGAGAGTCAGTTTGGGGAAGGGGGCCTGCAATCTTACTTTGATGTCAAAGACCAGAGTTCAAGTCCCAGTAATGCCACTTGTTCATCATTTAACCATCATCAGGGTAACTGATTCCTGTCTACATCACCACGCTCATCTCTAAAAATGGGACAACACTCACCTCAGTGAATTACAGTAAGTCCTCCACATATGAGTGAGTTTTGTTCAGAGTGCAAGTTCCTAAGTCCAATTTGTTTAAGTCCAACAGTCATTTTAAGTGCCCAAATAACACAATTGGCTATATAGTACTGTACTATAATGGGTTATAATACTTTTCACACATTATGAATAAAAAGAATTTTAATCTTACAGTACAGTACCTTGAAAAATACAATAGAACAGTATAACAGCTGGCATACAGGGGCTGGCATCGAGTGAACAGGCAAGAAGAGTTACTGAGGAGAGAGAGGAGGTGGGAGATGGTAGAGCTGAAGGATCGTCAGCAATAAGAGGCAGAGGGCAAGCTGCAATGTCATTTTCATGCCTGACATTGATGGCACAGGTTCTGCTTCCTGGCTGGAACCAGACGCACAGATGCACACTTGCATCTTTGAAAGTTTGCAACTCGAAGGTTCGTACATAGGGAAGCCCTATAAGGGACCTGCTGCTGCTGCTAAGTCGCTTCAGTCGTGTCCAACTCTGTGCAGTCCCATAGATGGCAGCCCCATCCCTGGGATTCTCCAGGCAAGAACCCTAGAGCGGGTTGCCATTTCCTTCTCCAATGCATGAAAGTGAAAAGTGAAAGTGAAGTCGCTCAGTCGTGTCCGACTCTTAGCAACCCCATGGACTGCAGCCTACCAGGCTCCTCCGTCCATGGGATTTTCCAGGCAAGAGTGCTGGAGTGGGTGCCATTGCCTTCTCCGTATATGGAACCTATGTATATCAAATAACATTAATTATATAATATTAATGAACGTGCCTGGCTTATTTGACTCCCAGCATGTCATTTTATTGTTGTTGTTCCTTCAGAGATCTGTCTGTCCCTTTACCCTGGAAAGAAGAAAAGGTGCCCATTTATCACCATCAAGACTTTTTAATGGCTTTATTCCCTTCCCCCAACCCAGGTCCTATACATGCACTCACACTGGCACACATGCACACCCACACACACACACCGACTCCTTGCCTTGGGCACGCTCCAGCAGCCGGCTCTCCGGCATTCACAGTGGTGATAGCCGCCGATCCCATGAGGGGCTCGCCATTAACCCCAAGGTCTGGCTAAGGTTTCCAGCCACCACCTGCCACATTGCACCCTCCCTGTTGGCTCCCGCAGGCCTGAGAGAGGGTACAATGCCAAACACTGCACCGGAGACGCTTCCTGTCTGGCTTTAATTAATTTCTTTGTTTCCCTTGAAAAGACATCTTTAGTTGTCTAATCCACACTGTGTTTTGGCTGCAGTACAAACCTCTAATTCAGCTGCAGAAAGCGGTTCACTTCTAATTTAGCGACAGAGAGGTGAGAAACAGCCCCCTTCTCCTAGGATCTGAGGCAGGAGCAGAATGGTGGGTGGTGTTGGTA
The DNA here is from genome assembly GCA_006408695.1 of Aepyceros melampus. Classification (NCBI taxonomy): domain Eukaryota; kingdom Metazoa; phylum Chordata; class Mammalia; order Artiodactyla; family Bovidae; genus Aepyceros; species Aepyceros melampus. The sequence continues at coordinate 258,488 of SJXQ01012755.1, forward strand.
CTTCTGAACCTACCAGGCAGGATTCAGAAGGATTAAAGATTCTCCGTTTCTGGGTACTTGACTCATTTAGGAATATTTGGAAAATAAACTACCAGAGTACAGTAATAAGATATTCCTTTTTCAGTCCAGGATCACTCATCTGATTTATTGTGGGTGCGTTTTAGATTAAACAATGCTGGTAATAACAAGAAAGGACACGTCAGTGTCTTCTGGAAGATGGATCTAAGCACCACTAGGGGGATCTTATCAACAGCTATAGAAATTCAAGAGAGGGCTTGAGCTCTCTCAATGCTAAGTCCAGAAAAGTGTCAGTCGCTCATCATGTCTGACTCTTTGTAACCCATGTAATGTTGCCCACCAGGCTTCTCTGTCCATGGGATCTCCAGGCAAGAATACTGGAGTAGGTTGCCATTCCCTTCTCCAGGAGATCTTCCTGACCCAGGAATTGAACCCAGTCTTCCTGGTTTGCAGGCAAATTATTTACAGAATGAGCCATCAGAGAAGCCCTAAGTACAGAAAGACCAGCTCTATAGATGTAGCCATCCTCTGGCAAGCATTCAACTGATATCTGTTAAATGAATGAATGAATGAACAGGAATGGGATTGCCGCATGACACCATTTTTAGCCCACTGATGTAGATTCTCTTGATCCCACTTTATGAAAGACTCTTTGCAAAAACCTGAGTACTAGTCTCTAATCTCAGACCTGTATTTTCCAACTGGACAACAGCTTGTACCTAATTCCCTCTCAGACTTGCCAGCAGCCTTCTGCTTGATGGTTTCTCTCTGCAGGGCTCAGCAGCGATGGAGGTGGGGAGTCTGGTCTTTCCCTCTCCTCACCTGAATCCACCTCTCTTGCTTTACCTCTACTGACTACTTCAGGCCACTCCAGGGTCTGGGAAGAGTGAAAGAATAGGAACAGAAGGTGAAAATAAAAGAGATAAAACACCTCTACCCTAGCTGTTCAGTCTCTCTGCCACTGCAGGCAACCAAATTCTGTCTCTTTGAGGGGGAGAATAAGTGGGACCTTCAGAGGTGGCCAAAGGGGACATGTACCCTGCACTGGAGTCAACCTCTCACCCCAGCCTCCGTTCTTGCCCCTAGGTGCTACCCTGCAGCCTCACACAGGCTGAGTGAGGGCCCCTGTGGGCAGGTCTCCAGGGCTGGGTTCTTCCTTCTGCTTTATATTTTGGTTTTTGGCCAAGACCCATGTTGGATCATAGCTCCATGACCAGGGATCGAACTCATACTCTCTGCATTGGAAGGTGAAGTCTTAACCACTGAACAGCCAGGGAATCCTGGGTTCTTTCTAAATGGTGCTCTTCGGTGTCTGTGAGCTCCCCTCATTCCCACATCCTCTGTCCCACCCAGGAGTGCAAGCACAGCCTCTCTCCTCACCTGTTGCACATATAGCTCCTCGTAGCCTCCCAGCTTCCAGTTATCAAGGTTAGGATCAGGTCTGGTCTTTGGGGGTGATGTCAGTTCCTCCCACGACCTCTCACTGCATTCACCCCCACCCCCAGTGGCTATGCTGAGGTGGGTAGCAACACAGCAGTCTTCAGCCTCGATGGGAGGGGCCAGCCCACCCTGGCCATGGACCTTGCCAATTGCTACTCTTGACTTCTTCCCTCCCCAAGACTGGGGGCGGGGGTGGTTTAACAGCCCCTGCAGCACACGCAACAAGGGTAAGACACAAGCCCAAGCACCTTATCCTCCTGAAGGTGCAGCTACTGCTGCTTTCCATGGCAACATCACTGGTTTTGAGTATTTCCAACATTCTAATGGTACAGAGAGAAGAAAAAGTGGTTCTGTTTTGTCTGCTTCTCTGCAACCAATCTGGGGACTGCCACAGAACTGAAGTCATCAAACCTGTTTCACCAGCCCCTTTCTTGCTGGCCAGCATGCTGGTTCCAGCCTCTCATTTAGACACACAAAATGTGTGCCAAGTTGCTTCAGTCATATCTGACTCTGCAATACCATGGACTGTAGCCTGCCAGGCTCCTCTGTCCATGGCATTTTCCAGGCAAGAATACTGGAGTGGGTTGTCATTTCCTTCTCCAGGGGATCTTCCTGACCCAGGGATCAAATCTGTGTCTCTTATGTCTCCTGGGTTGATAGGCAGGTTCTTTACCACTAGCGCCTCCTGGGAAGGCCCCAGACACACAAAGGGTAACCCTTTAAAAGTTTGACCTTTTTCTTCCCAGGTGAATAGGGGGCTACTTGGGAAGCCAAACTGAAGGGCTGGATTCTTCTTCTTTGGCTAAGGGAGTGAAGTGGCCAATCATCCCACTGGGGATTTGAATCTCCAGCTGGTAACCCAAAGATGAGAGGGACAACTTGAGGTCAGATACTCTGGAAAAAACAAGGGTGTACAGTGTCCCAAACATTTCTGCAACATCCTCTTTGTGGGTCTTGAGGCCCCCTGCTCCCTTGTTCCCTGATGGTCCTTCAGCCCCTCAGCCAGTCTCTGGGTCCTCTAGATGCTCCCGAGACAGAGGTCGCTCCCCTTGATTGCCACCAAGAGTCCCCTTGGAGACAGTGGGCATCCACGCCTCACTTCACTCTTTCTACCTGTGAGCTTTAAAGGAACTGAAACTAAAACCGGCTACATTTGTTTGGAAAACATCCAGAGAATTTCAGAGTCTCTCAGCTCTAGGGATTCATGGAGCCATTCACATTCCCTGTCTTGAGGCATTGGCTCTAGTCTTCTGTAGTTTGGTGAAATGATGGCACCTCGCCCAGCCTGAGCTCTTTGGTTACATGCACAATGGTCTTTTCAGTCAAGTGTTGATTTACTTTTAAATCCAAGTCAGGTGGAAACAACCCCCATCTCCTTTTCACTGTCAGGATGGAGAAAACTTCAGAGATGGTCTAGCCCAACACCCTCATTTTATAAAGTAAGCAAAACCTTCTTCTTGGGAAAAGTACGGGAATTCTCTAGGAAGACTTGGCCTTTGTTCCAAAGTTAGTCATGCCTTAAACCAGGATTAAAAACTAATTTCCTTTTCTCCACACCATGGGGTGTGTCTCAAACTTAATTAGATTAATTTTTCCCTATGAATCCTAAGGTTGCACTACCCTTCCTTCCCTACCCCACATCAGAGCCATGCTGGGGTTAGTCCCCCAGGCTGCTGTCCCTCTTCCAGGAACACCTGCCTCATTTTCTGACCTAATTATTCCTACTTGAAGGGGTTCAGAACATGCTACCCCAAAATGTGTCACTTTGGCACGCTGATTATTTTGAGTTAAAGACACTTGAAAGGGACTTCCCTGGTGGTCCATGGTTAAGACTTTGCCTTCCAGTGCAGGGGATGTGGGTTTGATCCCTGGTTGAAGAGCTTAGATCCCATATGTCTTGAAGCCAAGAAATCAAAACATGAAACAGAAGCAATACTGTCATAAGTCCTATAGAAGACTTTTTAAATGGCCCACATTAACAACAACAGAAAGACACTTGAAAAACTGCAATGCAAGGAAGGCACCCTGACCTTCCTTTTTCTTCCAAAAAATAAGAGCTTAAATTCCAGTGTAAATAGTGTTCTCACTACCAGGAGAAAGAAACATTCTCGCCACCAGAGACAGGGAGTAGATGCCGAGAGAAATGTGACAAGCAAACTTTGTTAAAACATCTCTTATCTTCCTTTAGATTCCTGGTTACTTCTATACTATAGCAAAAATGGCTGTCCTTTGTTCAACTTGCTGTAATAACACTTCAGTTCAGTTCAGTCACTCAGTTGTGTCCAACTTTTTGCAACCTCATGAATCGCAGCACGCCAGGCCTCCCTGTCCATCACCAACTCCCGGAGTTCACTCAGACTCACGTCCATTGAGTCCGTGATGCCATCAAGCCATCTCATCCTCTGTCGTCCCCTTCTCCTCCTGCCCCCAACCCCTCCCAGCATCAGAGTCTTTTCCAATGAGTCAACTCTTCCCATGAGGTGGCCAAAGTACTGGAGTTTCAGCTTTAGCATCATTCTTTCCAAAGAAATCCCAGGGTTGATCTCCTTCAGAATGGACTGGTTGGATCTCCTTACAGTCCAAGGGGCTCTCAAGAGTCTTCTCCAACACCACAGTTCAAAAGCATCAGTTCTTCGGTGCTTAGGCCTAGTCATTTGTTTGAGTCTTCATTTTTCTTCTGGCTCCATATAAATAAAATTTATATGTGTTTCCCCTGTTAATCTGTCTTATGTTAGTCCTCCCTAGGAAGGTAGCAGAAATTTTTACCTGCCTTCCACGATCATCCTGCCCAAGGCTGATACCACCTGCAGGAAACCCTCCCTGATTCCCTAGGATAGGTTCAATAATTCCACAGTGCTGTGCTTAGTTGCTCAGTCATGTCCGACTCTTTGCAGCCCCATGGAGTGCAATCCATCAGGCTCTTTTGTCCATGAGAATTCTCCATGGCAAGAATACTGCCATGCCCTTCTCCAGGGGATCTTCCCAACCCAGGGATAGAGCCCAGGTCTCCTGCATTGCAGGTGGATTCTTTACCATCTAAACCACCAGGGAATCCTAACCTGCATTAGGGCATGTATCAGCCTCTATGACATGTGGTTATTTTCTCTTCCCTCTAGTGACACTGTGTTGTTGTTGTTATTCAGTCACTCTTTGCAACCCCCTTGAACTTCAGCACACCAGGCTTCCCTGTCCTTCACTATCTCCTAGAGTTTGCTCAAACTCATGTCCATTCAGTTGGTGATGCCATCCCACCATCTCATCCTCTGTTGTCCTCTTCTCCTTCTGTCTTCAATCTTACCCAGCATCAGGGTTTTTTCCAATGAGTCAGCTCTTCCCATCAAGTGGACAAATTACTGGAGCTTCAACTTCAGCAACAGTCCTGACATGAATATTCAAGGATGATTTCCTTTAGGATTGACTGATTTGATCTCCTTACAGTCCAAGGGACTCGTAAGAGTCTTCTCCAGCACCACAATTCAAAAGCATCAATTTTTCGGCATGACACAGAATTAGTATCAATCAAGGTGAAAGAAATGGTTTAACATTTAAACTTCATGAAGATAAATATTATTATCTGTTTTATTTGCTCGAATCCTCAACATTTAAAACAATACCTGGTTATAGTGGGCTCTCAATAAATTTTTTCAAATTAATAAGTGAATTAATGAGCAAAATGTCTGGGCGGAGACTCAGATATGAAGCTGAAATGACCAGAGAGAAGAGCGAGGTCTCTTACACTGGCTATCAGAACAGCTCTTCCCCAAGGTGAAGAAGAGATCAGAAAACGTGAGGTTCTAAGACTGTGGAATTGCCTTCAATCTAACCCTCAGAAACCCTCTCCAAAATTGCTGATGTGCACATTTCCCAACACAGCTATGAAGACAGGAGACAAGATAGAAAGATGCTGCCTTTGTGGCTACATATGAATTCCAGATGTTTGTTGGAGCAGCCTGGCCTATGAATGATGGATAAAGTCAGTTTGACCTCTTTTTCCATGCCTGCAGAGGCCCAAAGTCTGCCAAATTTTTTTCTTTGTTCTCATGACCATGGTTGGCTTCAGCCCATGCCACTGCACTCACCCATATCACTTAACTATTTAAACATCAACAACAAAAACAAAAACTCTCTCTAGCTTTTAATATAATAGACTTCATTTAAGCATTTGTGGTGTGGGGGGTGCTTACAGGGTTTCTAGGGAAAAGGGAGAAGAGAGATATGGAATGTCTGCCAGCCACTTAGTGTTCAGTCCTTTGATATCATTGAATTCTCATTAAATTTCCTTTTTTCTCTCTTCCTCTCTCTTACATGCACACACAGAGGAAACAAATGAAATCCCCTCTTTGTCTGCTTAAATTCTGGTTGCCTTTTATCCCCAGCAGCTTACTGAGGATCACCTGCCTTAAAAGGTTTTGTGAGGCAGGACCAAGATGGTGGAGCATGAGGATGCTGAACTCACAACCCCTCAGAACATAACAAAGCTGCAACCATACACACAGCAACTCTTGAAAAGACACACTTGAAGACCAGCAGGATGGCTTCTCCTAATGACAAGGCTGTAAACAAAGATCCACGTGGAGTCAGTCTAGAAGGAACAGAAGCGATCTTGTGGGGACTCATGTCCCTAGTGGGAGCTCCAGAAGAAAGGAGGAGGTTCAGGCTCAGGGAAACTTGCTGAGAAGCAAGGGGCTCAAGCTGTGTAATAGGCATCTCAGTACTGGGGTCTTACACAGGGAAGATAAGCCCCTTTGTTATTGTTGTTCAGTCACTCAGCCGTGTCTGATTCTTTGTGACCCCATGGACTGCAGCACGCCAGGCCTCCCTGTCTATCACCAGCTCCCAGAGTTTGCCTTGACTCATGTCCATGGAGTCAACAATGCCATCCAGCCCTCTCATCCTCTGTCACCCTCTTCTCCTCCTGCCTCCAATCTTTTCCAGCACTAGGGTCTTTTCCAATGAATCAGCTCTTTGCCTCAGGTGACAAATGTATCGGAGCTTCAGCTTTAGCATCAGTCCTTCCAGCCCTTCCAGCCATGAATGTTCAGGGGTGATTTCCTTTAGGATGGGCTTGTCTGATCTCCTTGCAGTCCACAGGACTCTCAAGAGTTTAAGAACAACAATAACACGGGGGCTTATCTTCCCCATGTGGGACCCCAGTACTAGGATGCCTAATACACAGCTTGAACCCTTTGCTCCTCAGCAAGGTTCCCCGAGCCTGTGACATCACACTTTTCTTCTGGATCTCCCACTAGAGATGTGAGTCCCAGTGAGATCACTTCTCCAGCACCCCCTTAACTTGTTTGAAAACCAGGGAGGCTACTGGGGTGCTGTGAGAAACCTAGACCCACTCTTGAAGAGCAAGAGCTTGCTCTAGAGGCAGCAGATGGAGAAGCGCTCATCCCCTGGCCAGTTTGCCAGGCCTGCCCTCCGGCGCCCCGACCTGCACTGGCTCCTACTCCAGCCCCTCTTGTTCCTGAAAGGCTCCTACTGAGGCAGAGGCCACAGGTGCCCAGGAGAAGACACATTTAGAGAGAAGGAACCACCTCGGTCCAGGCCCAGCCTTGACCGGGGTAGGGACAACTCACCAACACACAATCTATGCACACACTCAGGCGGGAGCAGAGCAGCTCCAGGGCTGAGCCCACCATTGCTGGCGCGCTTTGTGACATACTTGGGAGGGGATGAAACCAGCTTATGAGTGTGACTCCAGGTCCTCAGACCTTGACCCAGTCTCTAGCCAAGGCATGCTCACAGAGGGCAATGTGAAGAGAAGAGAAGCACAGCCCTGAGCTCACAAGCCCTGGCCAAGACCCCAACCACAAAAGAGACTTGTCCTACCCAGGAGAGACCTTATTACCTCAGGGCTCCTGCTCCAGCCAGTCAGGCCCTATTCCTGCCCCCAGTAGTCAGGGTGATGACCGCCGTGGAGCCTAGGAGAAGCGCAGGCACACACCAGCTCAGGTCTAGCACCTCCAACTCCAGTCCCACCTCCCACCAAGGTTGCGGCTGTGAGTGCTCCTCAGGAGAATATACAGCCAGCGTTCTCGTGAGAATCAGCTCCCCGCCCCGAAAGCCTCCAGGTGGACGCAGATTGCATTGCGGTTCTCCCATGCCAGGACACCCCTTCAAGAACTGGACGGATAACTGTTTCACCCAACTTTCTAGAGACAGAGAAAGGTAAACAAAGGCTTTGCTTTTGCTGTTCTTGTGCCTAAAATGTTCCCCTGCCACCTTCCCAGGACTGGCTCTTTCTCATCGGTCAGCTCCAGTTCTGATGTGGTGAGAGGTCAGAACCTCTAGTCCTGAGAGGTCAGTGTCCTAGATGGTCCTCGTCGAGTCCTCATCTCACTCCAGCCGCTACAAGTCATGCTCTGTCCTGTTTCTCTGTTCACATTCTCATTGTTGCCAATAAGAAAAAGTTATTAATTTCATTTATATAAGTTGTCTGTCTCCCACTGAAAGTGAACGGAACAAGGGCAGGGCCTTCTCTCCACCACTCTATTTCTAGCACGTAGGATGGTTCCTGGTATGTAGCAGGAATTTCACAATTTTTTTTTTTAAATGCGTGCATGCTCAGTCATGTCTGACTCTGTCCGACACTATGGACTGTAGTCCGCCTGGCTCCTCTGTCCATGGGATTTTCCAGGCAAGAATACTGGAGCGGGTTGCCATTTCCTCCGCCAGGGAACTTTCCAACCCAGGGACTGAACCAGCGTATCCTGCATTGGCAGGCAGATTCTTTTATCACTGAGCCACCTGGGAATGAGTGAAAATAATGATCCAGACATTTTACCAGTGTGAAGTTTCCCTTTTTCCTTAATGAATTTAGAACAGTGGGATATTACTGGACCTGCTATGCTATAATTTTCCTTTGGGTCACCAAAGACCTGTTTTCTCATATAAAGTACATCATTTTAATATCCTACTTGATCCAGTCTTGGTCTGGGAAGCTTCTGTGTTGGGGATTAGCCACCAGGGGAGCCCCGTCTTCTCTTTACACCTTTAAAAAATCCAAGATGACAACTGTGTCTATTAATACTTTCTGCTTACTCTGGCACTAAAGCCTTTCAAGATTTCCAGACATGGATAAAGTCATGGTCTTTCCTTCTTAAAACCCAGTGAGTTTTACTGAAACAAGGTGTACTTGTCTGACATGCTCCCTAAGACAATTTTTACCACTTCCAGCAGTGAAAATCAGAGCTCTTCTATTGGATCAAGGGCTCGTTTACATTTCCTTTACAGTTGTAAAATTTGTAACATGTAAAGGAAATGTAAATGAGCCCTTGATATTCCAATGGAAGAACTCTGAGTTTCTGTGCTGGAAGTGGTAAAAATTGTCCTATTTTGTCCTAGGGAGCATGTTAGATAAGCGTGACTGAGCACCTGGGCACACACGCACATACAATGGGTTAGTAGAGTTCTATGCCTGCTACTCTATTAATATGCTAGTATCCAACACCATGAAAAAACATATGAGACTCACCCAAAAGTCCATATTATTTTGAATAAACTTGTCTCACCTAAGTGAGAGAATTTAAAAGTAAAGTGAGCTTAGATCAGACTATAATTGTACAAGAAAGATGAATACACTGGGACCAAAAGTTCCTCAGGTAAAACTTACCTTCTTAGATGAGTTCCAAATCATATTATAAGCAGAGAGGACTAGAGAATGAGATGTCTTTTATTTTTATTTGTTTTTAAAGAAATCCAGGATAGAAGGAAGAATTGTTTTATTCTAGACTTGGAAGAGCTACATGAGCTTCAAAAGGGAGATCAAATAAAAAATACTTGAAAGCACACTAAAGGTTGCAAACCAAGAACTTTAACCTAGAAAAAGCAAAAGCAAATTTCTGTGAGTGGAATACAAAGATAATACTTCTTTTCTCTTGGAAAATATAAAGGCTGCCAAGATGCCATTTGATTTAAACTTATGGGTAAGTCCTGAAGAAGCCAGAAAGAAAAGCCTGCTGTAATTATTATTCAGAGAAAATAAGAGTTAGGTGGGCTCTGTTGGGTACCCTATAATGGCTTACATTGCAATGAAGTGGGTTAGCAAGTCTCTAATTGATTGAAGAGATATTTTATGCTATATCTAGTCATCATTTATTCATTGTATTTTTTGTCCCAGTGATATGATGTGTACGATCTAGAACCTGTAGGAAGGACCCTGTAAAAAATAAAAAGATTTTGCTCCCTAGGACAAAAATCATCACAGAAGAAACCCATGCACCATTCGGTAGCAAAAGAATTTATTAACAGAAGAGTAACATAGAAACTTGAGGAAACGAGCAATATGCCATACTACCACATAAGAATAAGATGGCTCTTTTATACTGAACGACCCAAAGTAAATTTCAGGAAATTGTTCCTGAAAGGAAAATCAGGATGTTTTACTAAAAGGGGAAATAGAGGCCAGACATAGAAAAACAATAGCAGCCACTGAGTTCTGCTCATCCGACTAGAACCCCCGCCCGCCCAATGGCTGGTCCCTTAGAATTGGGATGGACATTCTGGGTGTCCCTCAGTCACTGACAAGGATGTAGCAATGAGTTTGAACTTCTTCTTTTCATGGAACCTTTCAAATATTAGAATCGTGGGCAGTAATCTCAAAAGGAGTGATAATTCAAAACAACACTAAACAAGTCAGTAATAATGGCAACACCATGACTACTGGCGTGTGAAAACGTGTCACTGTGCTTATAAAACAATCCACTACTTACAAGGTCACAGGATTTAGGAGTCTAAGCACCCTGTCTTTTCTACTCTTGGAGTGGCATTTTGGTGTTTTAGTAAACGTCCACTTGATGTCTTTCTTTGTTTGCCTCCTGCCAGCAGAGAGCTGAACCCTGCTCTCTATTGTATCCTGCTCAGCTCAGTGTTCCATTTGAAAGATTTATTGTCACATCATACACACTCATTAGCAGAAAAAATGCACCTCATACCTTGACCCTGATGACAGCAAAACCATATAAAAAAGAAACGTTGAATTTTTGAAAAATGGACAAAGTGAGAGTTGTGAGTTGTTTTATTTGGGGTAAAATGAGGACTATACCTCAGGAGACAGCATTTCAGATAGCTCTGAGAAACTGCTTCAAAGAAGTAGGGGGGAAGGTCAGTATATGTGTGGTTTTGGTGAAGAGGGAGTACATGCAATCAAGCACGTACTTTTTTGCAGAATGTTTCTGCTAGTCACAAGGAGCAAATATCACCATGAAGGATTCTGGTGCTTTTCTGATATGAGGAGATATAAGAATTGGGCTCATAAAATCAGCTCCTGAAAATATCTAACTATCTGAAGACCTATTCTGCCAGTTTTTCCCAGAGCACAGAGTACCTCATTTCTGCTCTCAGTGTCAAACACTTTTGAGGGGGTGTTGAAAATCAGCAGCTGCAGAAGCACATCATTTAATCCTTGTAGAGGTGGATGGCAAGTGCCAATTTGTAGTTGACAACCATTTTCAATCTATAGCCCAATACAGCACTTTTCAAACTGCTATCTCCTGTAGGATGTCAATATGTGTGATGCTAAATGGAAAAAGAGGGGTTTTACTGGTCAAATAAGTTTGAGAAATACTGCAGCAAACACAATTAAACCAATGTCTATCCTGCAAAGCCTTTGGTATGCCAGTGTATATACAAATCTCCAAGGTGCAATTATCCATGTCTACCAAAGTTATTTTGAAAACTCAGCAGTGGCCACAGGACTGGAAAAGATCAGTTTTCATTCCAATCCCAAAGAAAGGCAATGCCAAAGAATGCTCAAACTACAGCACAATTGCACTCATCTCATACGCTAGTAAAGTAATGCTCAAAACTCTCCAAGCCAGGCTTCAGCAATACGTGAACCGTGAACTNAATCAAAGGTCTGATCTGATAAGGCCGAGCATCTCTTGCAGGAGGAGACTTGACTGATAAGTGGAGCATCCCGGTGATCAGAGAGGTGACTTTAGGCTGGAGTATGGCGGCTGGGAAAGGGGGGTGACTGAAGCCAAGAACTGAGTGCGCAAGTCTCTGAGATTCTAAAGTCCCTCTGGCAGTGCCCTAGTAAAAAGGGGGTCTTCTGTTACGAGGTTCCCATGTGAGCCGGCTCCATCCTCTCCTGAGACCAGTCCTTTGTCCAACACATATTCCCTTCCCCATGGAAACTTGTGCAATATAGATACTTGTAAAATAGATACTTGATGATTTACCCACGACCAGCCAGCTGGGACTACCTGGCAGCGTAACTTTAATACATTTATGTGTGTGTGTTAGTTGCTCAGTTGTGTTCGACTCTGTGACCCCGTGGACTGTAGCCTGCTAGTCTCCTCTAACCATAGCATTCTCCAGGCAAGAATACTGGAGTGGGTAGCCATCTCCTTCTCCAGGGGATCTTCCTGACTCAGGGGTTGAACCAGGCTTAGTCGCCTTCATTGCAGGCAGGTGCTTTACTGTATGAACCACCAGAAAAGCCCTAATACATTTATACTTCCATTTAAATGGCCACTCTGTTGGACACAGTGATAATCAGAGAGTTTCTTTTTTTTTTAATTGATTTTTATTTTTTAGTTTGTTTTGCTTTACAATACTGTATTCATTTTGCTATACATTGACATGAATCAGCCACGAGTGTACATGAACTCCCAATCCCGACCCCCACCTCCCCCATCCCGCCCCACACCTTCTCTCTAGATTATCCCCATGCATCAGTCCCAAGCATCCTGCATCCTGCATCAAACCTAGACAGGCGATTCGTTTCACTTATGATATCATACATGTTACATTGCCACTCTGCCAACTCATCCCACCTTCTCCCTCTCCCACAGAGTCCAAAAGGCCATTCTATACATCTGTGTCTCTTTTGCTGTCTTGCGTACAGGTTTATCATTACCATCATTCTAAATTCCATATATATGTGTAAGTATACTGTATTGGTGTTTTTCTTTCTGGCTTACTTCACTCTGTATAATCGGCTCCAGCTTCATCCACCCAGAGAGTTTCTTAAAACCTTGGCTAAGTAGAAAAAATGCTGGGCATGACTGATTCTAATGTAGTGCTATTTGGGGTAGAATTCCATATTAGACAGGTCAGTGTAACATATCTCCACTTTTTTTTTTAATGGTGCTTCAGTTTAATTCTAAGTGTAACTTTGTAAGTAAGTCAGGTTATAGACATTACTTAACTTTCATTTCCCCCCATTTAAAAAATTTTTTATGTGTAAGTATACTGTATTGGTGTTTTTCTTTCTGGCTTACTTCACTCTGTATAATCGGCTCCAGCTTCATCCACCCAGAGAGTTTCTTAAAACCTTGGCTAAGTAGAAAAAATGCTGGGCATGACTGATTCTAATGTAGTGCTATTTGGGGTAGAATTCCATATTAGACAGGTCAGTGTAACATATCTCCACTTTTTTTTTTTTAATGGTGCTTCAGTTTAATTCTAAGTGTAACTTTATAAGTAAGTCAGGTTATAGACATTACTTAACTTTCATTTCCCCCCATTTAAAAAATTTTGCACAATTAAAAAAATTTTATTGGGATATAGTTGATTTATTGGGATATAGCTGGTTCATTGGAAAAGACCCTGATGAAAAGACCCCAAGGGTTCAAGAGGAGAAGGGGGCGACAGAGGATGAGATGGTTGATTAATGGCATCACCAACTCAATGGACATGAGTTTGAGCCAACTCTGGGAGATAGTGAAGGACAGGGAACCCTGGAGTGCTGCAGTCCATAGTGTTGCAAAGAGTCAGATTAGTGACTGAGCACCAAAATTGTTGATTTACAATGTTGTGTTATTAATAGTTTCAGGTATACAGCCAAGAGAATCTGTTATACATATATCCAATGTTTTTGGATTGTTTTCCCATATAGGTCATTAGAGTATTGAGTGACGTTCCCTGTGCCATACAGAAGGTTCTTACTAGTTATCCATTTTGTATATAATAGTGTGTATATGTGAATCCCAATCACCCAGTTTAATCCTCCTCTCCTCTCCCTTTTTCCCATGGTAACCATAAGATTGTTTTCTATTATGTATCTTGTGACTCTATATCTGTTTTTGTAATAAGATCATTGTTACCATTTTTTTGAGATTCCATGTATAACAATTTCATATGGTATTTGTCTTTCTTACAAGGAGCTAGATGGAAGATTTAAAGGACAAATTTACGGTAGCCATTTTGTCAATACTGTGGTTTTTCCCCCTAAAGTTTTCAGTGGGAAGGAGCTGTCCAGGTAGGAGATTCTGCTGGGCAAGAATCTTCACACCTGAGTGACTGAGGTTTTAGGAGCTATGAAGCAGTCACACTTGCTGTTAGCATTCCTTGGATCCAGGTACAGCTAGATTCAGGATGATAGACATAGACTTATGGAAGAGAAGTCACTCAGGAATCCCATGCTGGGTGGCTTTTTAACTCTCTGTTCAGTAACTTCTCCTGTGGACAGGGAACCCTGGAGTGCTGCAGTCATAGTGTTGCAAAGAGTCAGATTAGTGACTGAGCACCAAAATTGTTGATTTACAATGTTGTGTTATTAATAGTTTCAGGTATACAGCCAAGAGAATCTGTTATACATATATCCAATGTTTTTGGATTGTTTTCCCATATAGGTCATTAGAGTATTGAGTGACGTTCCCTGTGCCATACAGAAGGTTCTTACTAGTTATCCATTTTGTATATAATAGTGTGTATATGTGAATCCCAATCACCCAGTTTAATCCTCCTCTCCTCTCCCTTTTTCCCATGGTAACCATAAGATTGTTTTCTATTATGTATCTTGTGACTCTATATCTGTTTTTGTAATAAGATCATTGTTACCATTTTTTTGAGATTCCATGTATAACAATTTCATATGGTATTTGTCTTTCTTACAAGGAGCTAGATGGAAGATTTAAAGGACAAATTTACGGTAGCCATTTTGTCAATACTGTGGTTTTTCCCCCTAAAGTTTTCAGTGGGAAGGAGCTGTCCATGGTAGGAGATTCTGCTGGGCAAGAATCTTCACACCTGAGTGACTGAGGTTTTAGGAGCTATGAAGCAGTCACACTTGCTGTTAGCATTCCTTGGATCCAGGTACAGCTAGATTCAGGATGATAGACATAGACTTATGGAAGAGAAGTCACTCAGGAATCCCATGCTGGGTGGCTTTTTAACTCTCTGTTCAGTAACTTCTCCTGTCAGTACAAGAGTCAGCCTATAGTTCACAAATTCATGTCAGTGAGGAGAGGCTCTCCCTTTGTAGGAAGGTGCTGAGAATGGCACTTGTCCCTTTCGCTTGTGTGTGCCCCGCCCGCTTTCTTCCCCCTCCTCCGGATAGACTACCATGGTGTTACTCTGTGAATGAAGGCAGGTGGGGATTTCTTACATTACATCCCACCCCATCCCATTTCAGGCGGACATGAAGAATCCACCATGGTACCTTATTTCAGGAATCCCATGCTGGGTGGCTTTTTAACTCTCTGTTCAGTAACTTCTCCTGTCAGTACAAGAGTCAGCCTATAGTTCACAAATTCATGTCAGTGAGGAGAGGCTCTCCCTTTGTAGGAAGGTGCTGAGAACGGCACTTGTCCCTTTCGCTTGTGTGTGCCCCGCCCGCTTTCTTCCCTCTCCTCCGGATAGACTACCATGGTGTTACTCTGTGAATGAAGGCAGGTGGGGATTTCTTACATTACATCCCACCCCATCCCATTTCAGGCGGACATGAAGAATCCATCATGGTACCTTATTGTGTGGCTCGTAGTTGATGTCACAAACCATGCACGTTGTGGGGTCCTTTCCCATGATTGGTCTCATGGTGCTCCCACAAGTCCATGTAGTTACCGATGTTCTTCCCAAATTCTAAAGCTCAGAGTTTGAACCATGGGTCCACAGACACACTTAAGTAGCAGTAGAAACAGCCAGATCCAGACTACATCTCAGGACTGCAGTGACGGTGGCGCTGGGTGAAGGGTTTGGCCACGTCCTGTGTGTGGTGCCTGGATCATGATGTAGGCAGATGCGGGGCTGGGGAGGACAGGGCTGTGACAGTGCCCAGAGACGCCGTGCGGTCTTAGCTGCTCACTCGGGGAATGATGGTCTACTTCCCTCAGAGCCCCGAAGATGGATGGTCCGTCCACTCTGAGGTGTGGGTCATCTATGGCAGCCTGTGAATCAAGCTCTATTGACACTGCCATGTGACTTGTTGAACTTGGCGATCCTTCTTTAGTTTGACAAAGAGGAATGTGGCAATTCATCTCATGCTTGACATTCTGCTGAATTGCAGTTTTAAACTGCACTTTGCTGTGTGTGTTTGTTTTCCAGAACAAATGGCTCCTTCTATGAGATCTTGCAAGTGGACTTTGGAGTGGACAACAGCAGTGGCCTGGCTGGTGCCCAGCAGATCACCTGGCAGGTGGAGTACCCTGTGGAGGACACCCCGAGGGAGCTGGTCGTCTCCGAGATCTTCATCAGCCAGACCTCCTTTGTGGGCATTGTCCCACTTGCAATGGTGAGATGTCAGGCTTCAGAATCAGTGTCACAAAGATGTTTTCTTTGAGGCCTTTTTTTTTTTTGCCTTGCCATGTAATTTGTGGGATCTTAGTTCCCCAACCAGGGATCAAACCCAGCAGTGGCTTCCCAGCAGCGAAAGCCCCAAATCCTAACAACTGAACTGCCAGAGAATTCCCTGAGTACTTTTTTAATATTAAAAAAATGAGCATTTTGTAATCTGCTGTTTTCTATGCACCAGATGAAGCTGTTTGAACAAGGGAAATACACTTAAATTATATTTTATTTACCCGCTTTCCATAATGCCTCCTTAAAAACTATTCAAGGTTTGCTGCGTAAATCCCTTTTCTTTGTGGATGTTGTTGAACTGTGTCCCGGAGAACCTGTGTTTCTTTTTTTTTTTTT
>SJXQ01012755.1:277968-297113 GCA_006408695.1 Aepyceros melampus
TTTTTTTTTTTTTTTTGCGGGGGGTGGGGGCAGTGGGGAGGGCGAGAGGAGGTTACCACCATGCTTCTTGCAAAAATTCCATCTGGTTTGGAGGCAGAAAGTGGGTTTTATATCATGTACCAAATGGCAGTGGCTGTTAGAAGCAGGAATGAGGATGCTGATCAGTCAGTAGTTGGTTTTACAAGCTACATTAATTTTCTGAGGCTGCCATGAAGAATTACCACCAACTGGATGGCTTAAAACAACAGGGATGGGTTCTCTCATAGTTCTGGAGGCCAGAACTCCAAACCAAGTTGTCAGCCAGGCCTGACTACTCTGATGGCTTGAAGATTCTTGGTTCTTCCTGACCTTCCAGCTTTAGGCGTTCCTTAGCTTGGGGCCACATCACTCCCTTCTCAGCCTGTGTGTGTGTCAGCATCTCTGCATGTCCCCTCCTTATAAGGACCCCAGTCATGGCATTTGAGTCCACCCTCAACCAGTATACCAGGCTTCCTGGGTAGCTTAGCTGGTAAAGAGTCTGCCTGCAATGCAGGAGACCTCAGTTCAATTCCTTGGTGAGAAGATCTGCTGGAGAAGGGATAGGCTACCCACTCTAGTATTCTTGGGCTTCCCTGGTGGCTCAGATGGTAAAGAATCCACCTGCAATGTGGGAGACCTGAGTTCGATCCCTGGGTTGGGAAGATCCCCTGGCGAAGGGAATGACTACCCACTCCAGTATTCTGGCCTGGAGAATTCCATAGACTGTATAGTCCATGGGGTCGCAAAGAGTCGGACACGGCTGAGCAACGTTCACCATTTTCATCCAGCATAACCTCATCTAACTAATTATATCTGCACAGACCTTTCTAAATAAGGTCACATTCTGAGATTTCAGTGGACATGAATTGGGGGCAGGCGGCACTATTTAGCTAGCCCACTATGGGGCAGGAAGAGGGAGGGGTGCATATATGCCACGGACTTGTCTACTAAGATCTGGATGGGATTTGGGGCAGCTTCATCCTACACCTTCAACATCTTCAGTGAGATTGGATGTTTCTTGGTAAAGACTCTAAAAGCTATCAGGTCTTTAGTCATTAACTCAACTACAAAGTGTTCTCATTCAGTAGTGTTGATTAGACTTCATTTCCCAGGACTAGAAAGAGATTCCAGTACCTTTGAAAGGTATTTTTGTGGAAGCCTGACTTCAAAAGTCCATCCAGAAGAGGAGAGTCCTCCTTCTTCCACCAAAACAAATCTGTCAGTATAATTACTTGTTGGAGATTGCATAGAACACCTTGCTGTGGGAATCCAGAATAAACCTGACTCAGCTCTGTCTTGGAGCCTTTCTGATAGACAAGAAAGAACAGGATGGTCGGCAAATAGCCATTCCCTTGGTTATATACACACCTGACTGATCCAACATGTTCATGCTGAAAGGGGTAATTTTAAATTGTCCAGCTGAAGGTATGTCCAGTGGATGTACTTTACAAATGACCAGAAATAACTATCTTGGTCGGATAAGACTGAAGCCACTCACTTTGTAAGTGCCGCCATATGCATCTGTCTAAAGTGTGGGATCCCGGTCAACTCCCCACAGCCAAGCATGTGATGCCAATGAGCCTATTCAGAGAGCCTATCTCCGAAATGGCCCCATAGCTGGATGGAGATGTTCTATCATTTCCTAACTGACTTAAAAAATAACAATATAAAAAGATTTGTTCTTGAAGAATGAAATGAAGTCAGAAAACTGGAAAAGGAGAAGGAAGAAACCCATTAAGATATTTGGTTCCTTTGACTTGGTCTTTTTTGGTNCTGGATGGAGATGTTCTATCATTTCCTAACTGACTTAAAAAATAACAATATAAAAAGATTTGTTCTTGAAGAATGAAATGGAGTCAGAAAACTGGAAAAGGAGAAGGAAGAAACCCATTAAGATATTTGGTTCCTTTGACTTGTGTCTTTTTTGGTGGAACTGCTGACATACAATACCTGAAGATAAACAGGAAAAACGGACTCAAGAAGCAAGTCCAGGAAAGAAACTGGTGACAGTCAGTTGAAGGAACAAAGTAATAGAAGTCTGGGTGTTTCTGTTGCAGAAATGTGACATGACAAATTTCTAAGGCTGCGTCAATACCATGAATATTTATGACCTATCTCACCAAAAACGTCTGTCGGCCAGCGCATTCATCAAAGATTCCTGCTTGGGAATTGTTCTGTTTTGTTGGGTAACGAGCCCTGAATGACAAAATTGAGAGCGATTAAGTGAAGGGTTTGTGCTTCTGTTTTACATGCCCTTAGAGTTGGTAAACTCATCAAAAGGCTGTATTCTGAAGAAGTAAATTTCTTTTGGAAAAAGCTTCTTTTCCTGTTGGTGGATGAACTGGATTATTTATCAAAATGTGGGGTTGGAGCTATGCAAGCATTTGTGGTACTGACTTCCAGGGGCCACCTCTGAGGCTCCTGTTTGGAAATGACAAACCAGAATCCTTGCAAACCGAAAGACTTTGCCTGCCTCTGTCCTGGTCAGTGAAGGGTCAACCCCTTCTCTGCAGCTGGGGAAATGTGGAGGCGTGAATACCTTGGCCACTTGATGTGAAGAGCTGACTCATTTGAAAAAAACCCTGATGCTGGGAAAGATTGAAGGCAGGAGGAGAAGGGGATGACAGAGGATGAGATGGTTGGATGGCATCACCAACTCAAAGGACATGAGTTGGGTAAACTCTGGGATTTGGTGATGGACAGGGAGGCCTGGCGTGCTGCAGTCCACGGGGTCGCAAAGAGTCGGACACGACTGAGCGACTGAACTGAACTGTGTGCCTGAGAGACGTCAAAGAGCCACTACTAAAATCTAACCTGCCATTTACTTAAGCTTTGTGACCCGAGCCTGCCTTTGGCACCTCAGTCATTCTATCTGTAAAGGGGGTACTAAGATTCTCACTAGGGCAACCTTGACAGGTTACTTTGAGGATTCAATAAGGCAACATTATACTCACAGTTTTTATTACAAAGTAAGAATACGATAGATGTCATCAGCTTCTTCTTCTTTTTTTTTTTAAACTTGTTGCCAGCACTTTATCAGTTCATTAGTTTCTTACAATACACTTCCCCCCTCACTTGCAGCATACCTTTAATGACTGCACAATGACCTAAGAACTGCACATGGATAAACACGATTTAATAGTTTTCTTGTTCAGGAACATTAAGGTTGTTTCTAAATTTTGTTTTTAAACAATATTGTGATCAGTGTCAGCTTCTATTCATTAGAATTCCATCGTGCTTAAACAGGAGACACTTAAGAACAGTGATGAAATTGAACCATTTCCTAACAGGGTGGCACTCACCACTGCCCCATGGGCATAGACGCAGCCTTGAGGTAACTGTTGTAGCCTCTCCCCTCCCCGCAGGGCACAGCAGCTGTGCCTAAAGTCTTCCTGAGAGAAAGGGCGAGCCAAAGGTGCCGTTTTGCATAGCTTACTGCAGAGTCCAGCACACCTTTTCCTAAATCTCTCTAATTTTGCACACTGCCAAGATGGCGTTTTTGATTGACTTGAATCTTTTTCCGAGGAGAGGGGATCACGGGCGGCAGTCCCCGGGGTGCCCACTAGATGGAGCTCACAGACCGACCGGCTCGTGACCACGCAAGCCCCGCGCTCCCCTCCCCCAGGCTCCTTGAACCCCTGCCCCGCTGGCCCAGTGTTCAGCCCTGACAGCCGACGGCTTCATCCGGCCGTTTGTTCACCTCGGGGTTCCGGCTGGCTTCAACTGAGAAATGCAGGTCCCTCCTTCGGGCCCACCCAGCGCTCAGCACAGCCCCCGAGACGCACCTGGCGCCCAGCATCCGGCCTCTTGGAAAGGTGCTGCCTCCCCGCCAGCGCCGCTGCCGGCCCTGCGGCTCAGACCGACCGGCTCGTGACCACGCAAGCCCCGCGCTCCCCTCCCCCAGGCTCCCTGAACCCCTGCCCCGCTGGCCCAGTGTTCAGCCCTGACAGCCGACGGCTTCATCCGGCCGTTTGTTCACCTCGGAGTTCCGGCTGGCTTCAACTGTGAGAATGCAGGTCCCTCCTTCGGGCCCACCCAGCGCTCAGCACAGCCCCCGAGACGCACCTGGCGCCCAGCATCCGGCCTCTTGGAAAGGTGCTGCCTCCCCGCCAGCGCCGCTGCCGGCCCTGCGGCTGAACGAAGCCTGCGTGTGACTTCTTTTTCTGAAAGGTTTTATCGTTTTACTTTTAAATGATATATATTCAATAAGCGTTAAAACAGAAGAAGGGGCAAATCCCAGCGCCCCCTGTATGACATCAGTGATATTAGAGAATCATCATTCCAGCTGGGTCACATCCACGCATCCTTTGGCTGGTGGATAAATAGTGGTGTTTGTGTGAAATTGCTTTAACAGAAGACAAAATATTCTATCCTTCAATGAAAGACCAAGTTAAAACTCTGACATCCTTGGGTGATGTAATTGTGCTTTTATTGATTTAGACTCAGCAGAAGAAGCTGCTGGTTCTTTTCTGAGAAAAGGAGCGTGGCATTGAGAGAAGACCAGGGGACGGGGCGCTGTGGACCTCAGGCCAACCACCCCTCCGACTCCCTCCCATTTTTCTAGAATGAGCATTGACTCTGGGAGATGCCTGACCTTGGCTGGTGAAGGTTATGAGGTCCTGTTCTCTCTGCAGGAGGGGAGCTCGCTGATGGAGTCCGCCTCAGGGACTGTCCTATCCAGAGAAATCGGACTGGATGGAAGGCACTCTAGTTTGGAGAGGGCTGCGCTCCACCTGGGACTCACGTCCATCTCTGAACTCCCTGTGGTCCCCTAGGGCTGCCCAGAGATCTCATCGTAGAGACAGCTGTGCGGGGAGTTGGGGGTGTCCACACAGGATGAGCTTGACTCTGGGAGATGCCTGACCTTGGCTGGTGAAGGTTATGAGGTCCTGTTCTCTCTGCAGGAGGGGAGCTCGCTGATGGAGTCCGCCTCAGGGACTGTCCTATCCAGAGAAATCGGATTGGATGGAAGGCACTCTAGTTTGGAGAGGGCTGCGTTCCACCTGGGACTCACGTCCATCTCTGAACTCCCTGTGGTCCCCTAGGGCTGCCCAGAGATCTCATCGTAGAGACAGCTGTGCGGGGAGTTGGGGGTGTCCACACAGGATGAGCTGCCCTGCTTCTGCCTCCACGTGGTATGCTGGCCCCCGACCTTATGTTCCTCTGGCCCTGGAGGAGAGAAGAAACAAGAACTCGAGGTGGAGCTGACGCTGCCACGTCTTCCTTGGGGTGGTGGCGGGCCACCACCCAGGTGGTTACATGTCAGAGCCAAAGAGAAGTCGCTGGTAATGAAAAGGCATCGTCCCCAGGGAGAAGGCCTTCAGTCTGCATCTCCCAGGTGAATGGGGACAAGGAAAGAGCAAGAGTCACACACAGGAACTCGCCCAGCCCCCAGCCCCAGACTCCACAGGTTCTTTGGGATCATCAGCCTCCTGAGGACGGGCGCACGGTCACATGTTTATAAAACTCCATGGTACCTGCAACAGTGCTGCCGATGCCACAGGTCAGGGAGCTTGACATCAGTTCCTGCAGGACTGTTGGTGGTTACATGTCAGAGCCAAAGAGAAGTCGCTGGTAATGAAAAGGCATCGTCCCCAGGGAGAAGGCCTTCAGTCTGCATCTCCCAGGTGAATGGGGACAAGGAAAGAGCAAGAGTCACACACAGGAACTCGCCCAGCCCCCAGCCCCAGACTCCACAGGTTCTTTGGGATCATCAGCCTCCTGAGGACGGGCGCACGGTCACATGTTTATAAAACTCCATGGTACCTGCAACAGTGCTGCCGATGCCACAGGTCAGGGAGCTTGACATCAGTTCCTGCAGGACTGTGTTCACACGTGAATGGATGGGCAGTGGGTATGAGAGCAAAGAGAGGGATGGGGACAGGAGAACGGGGCTCATTCCCCCCATCTCCCTCAGCCTAATCCCCAAAGTGCAGTGTGACTGGACTTGAACCAGTTGGATCATGATCTTTACATCTGAAGGAAAGACTCTGACATCAGTAGACTAGGCGTTAGTGATAAAACCCAGAGAGGAAAAATTGAAACAAGGCAAACAGAAACAAAGAACAGGATCTCAGAAAGAAGCTTGCGCTCTCATGTACATTGTGGCACTATTCACAGTATCCAAGACTGGAAACAAATGTCTCTTGACAGATGAATGGATAAAGTGGTGTACACGTGCAATGAAACATTTTTTAATAGCCTTAAAAAAGAGGGACATTTTGTCACATGCAATGACAAGGATGAATCAGGAGGACATGATGTGAAGTGAAATAAGCTGTTCACAGAAAGACAAATAATGCATGATCCTGCTTAGATGAGAAATCTATAGTAGCCAACCTCTTAGACACAGGGAGTAGAATGGTAGTTGCCAGGGCCTGGAGGGGGAGGAAATGGGATAGTGCTACTTAGGGGGCTTCTGAGGTGGCTCAGTGGCTCCACCTGCCCATGCAGGAGACTCAGGAGAGTTTGATCTCTGGATTGGGAAGATCCCTTGGAGTAGGAAATGGCAACCCACTGGAAAATTCCATGGACAGAAGAGCCTATGTGGGCTACAGCCCATGCGGTCAAAAGGAGTTGGACAGAACCAAGCATGCATACAAGCAGGCAGGCAGTTAACAGAATAAAGTTTTGGTTACGCAAGACGAACAAGTTCTGAAGATCTGCTGTGCAGTTATTGCAGAGGTGTAGGCCGGATGAAGTGGGGCATACACCAGGAACAGTGCTGAGACATTATCAAGGAGTGGAATTGCAAGTGTCCTTTTTGTTGGGGAGCCCTCAAGCTAATTGCTTCTGTTGCCCTGCGAGAAAACAGTTTGAGGACTCTAGAATTCCTCATGATTTAGGAATAAAGTATGGACAAGCAGCTACATTTGTCATCACCCAACATCCCTTTTAAAGTTGCCTCTACATAATGGGAAATGGTTAGTCCCAGGGAAGTTTCTCAGAAGAGATGATTGGGTATCAGCTATATTTGAAAACATCATTGCCTTAAGACTTTGTCCGCTGCTGTGATGTATTGTTTATCATTGTGGAGATTAATTATGCTTGTTGTGACAATAATCAATGTGTTGAAACAGCTGCCAGGTGTTTTCTGGGTTAATCTCTGGAATTAATGAGGGCTGTTGATTCTCAGCGAATCTGCCTCCTGGCTCTGTGGACCCCCCTACACTCAGGTTTCAGCCTGCCTTTCAGGTCCTGCTGCTGTGCGAGTCAAACAGTTCTTGGAGAGCTTTCTTGTACATGGCACAGGCATCATAGATAGGAGCTAACTGTGCTTGTTCCTGCTCATTGAGGTGGGAATGTGGGAAACAGGTCAGCAACAGCCCTCCTTGACCATGGGTTTCCGTCCTGTGCTCAATGGGAACACGGCCCAGAGCTTTCGATAATCCCTCAGGAACTCTATTAGTTGATCTAAAGATCCCAGAGATGATGGAAGGTCTTCAGCACTGGCCTGGGAGACACATTTTACTTTTTAGTTCATTCCTATTTTGCTGTGTGATGAACATCTCTGTCTTCATCTCCTTTCTTAAAAATTCAGATTCTGCTGAAATGAACTAGTGTAACTGTTTAGGAAGCCTTTTCAGATAGGTCAGAGTCACTCATCGTAGATTCTTTTAACAATTTTTATTGGCGTGTAGTTGCTTTGCAGTGTTGTGTTAGTTTCTGCTGTACAGCAAAGTGAATCAGCTATCCATATACACATATCCACTCTTTTTTGGATTTTCTTCCCATTTAGGTCACCACAGGGCACTGAGTAGCATTCTCTGGGTTCTCATTAGTTATCTGTTTTATACAGTGTATACATGTTAATCCCAATTTTCTAATTTCCCCTTCCTCCTTTAGCACCTTGGTACCCACATATTTGTTCTCTACATCTGTGTCTCTATTTCTGCTTTGCAAACAGATTCATCTGTACCATTTTTCTAGACTGCACATATATGTCTTACTATATGATATTTGTTTTTATATTTCTGACTGACTTCACTCTACATAACAGTATCTAGGTCTATCCACATCTCTGCAAATGGCATGATTTTGTTCCTTTTAATGGCTGGGTAGTATTCTATTGTATATATGCACCACATCTTTTTTATCCACTAATCTATTGATGAACATTTAGGTTGCCTACATATCCTGGCTATTGTAAGTAGTGCTACAATGCACACTGGGGTGCACATATCTTTTGGAATTATAGTTTTCTCTGAGTATATGCCCAGGAGTGATCATAGATTTAGAACACCCAGAATAGGGAACGTTAACATCATAAATAGTATCATATTGTTTTATTAAGAGAGGAAGGAAAATTCAGAGTACAAAGGCTCCTGAACCTTCAAGAACATTTAGCAAGCCCTATGCCAGATGGTGACTGCAGCCATGAAATTAAAAGATGCTTACTCCTTGGAAGAAAAGTTATGACCAACCTAGATAGCATATTCAAAAGCAGAGACATTACTTTGCCAACAAAGGTCCGTCTAGTCAAGGCTGTGGTTTTTCCAGTAGTCATGTATGGATATGAAAGTTGGACTGTGAAGAAAGCTGAGCACTGAAGAATTGATGCTTTTGAACTATGGTGTTGGAGAAAACTCTTGAGAGTCCCTTGGACTGCAAGGAGATCCAACCAGTCCATTCTGAAGGAGATCAGCCCTGGGTATTCTTTGGAAGGAATGATGCTAAAGCTGAAACTCCAGTACTTTGGCCACCTCATACTAGGTCCGTCTAGTCAAGGCTATGGTTTTTCCAGTAGTCATGTATGGATATGAAAGTTGGACTGTGAAGAAGGCTGAGCACTGAAGAATTGATGCTTTTGAACTGTGGTTTTGGAGAAGACTCTTGAGAGTCCCTTGGACTGCAAGGAGACCCAACCAGTCCATTCTGAAGGAGATCAGCCCTGGGATTTCTTTGGAAGGAATGATGCTAAAGCTGAAGCTCCAGTACTTTGGTCACCTCATGGGAAGAGCTGACTCATTGGAAAAGACTCTGATGCTGGGAGGGATTGGGGGCAGGAGGAGAAGGGGACGACCGAAGATGAGATGGCTGGATGGCATCACTGACTGGATGGACGTGAGTCTGAGTGAACTCCGGGAGTTGATGATGGACAGGGAGGCCTGGTGTGCTGCGATTCATGGAGTCGCAAAGAGTCGGACACAACTGAGCGACTGAACTGAACTGAACGAAAATTATTTAACCACAAAATCCTTTAATTTAAAAAAATAAGAGTCAGACACGACTGAACGACTTCATTTTCACTTCTCACTTTCATGCATTGGAGAAGGAAATGGCAACCCACTCCAGTGTTCTTGCCTGGAGAATCCCAGGGACGGGGGAGCCTGGTGGGCTGCCGTCTATGGGGTCGCACAGAGTCGGACACAACTGAAGTGACTTGGCAGCAGCAGCAGCAGCAGGATCAATGTACTAGGGCGTATACTTTGGCCTCTTCATTCTTTCCAGTCTTTATGCTGTCATAATGCTCCAGCCTCTGATCAAATATCCCTCTTCCTTCATCTTTCTCAGCTCCTTTTCCACCATGATGGTATTGTCTGCCTGGTATCCCATGCTCTAACCACAATAAGCTTGCTATTCTCCCACATATGCAAGTACATTAAAAAAAAAAAAAAAAGCCTCAGCTTGGATTATGTTGCACATCCGTTTCTGCCTTGGGAAGCTTCCTTGCTTTCTTAGGGGAAAAAAATCAATCACTGCCTCCTGTATACTTCTTCTGCAATTAAAGTACGCATTTATAATTGTTATAATTATACTTTGTTGTAGCTATGTATTTGTGTGTATTTTTTCCACTATATTTGGAACTATCTATAGGCAGATAATATACTGCCTATATATGTATTTCCAGTGCCTAGCACAATGCTAGCTGTAGCAGGAGAAAAATTCTGAATTTAATTCAATTCATTATAATGAAGTCAACTGAATTGATTCAGTTCAGATAACCATGCAAATATCCATCTGTAGGGAGAAAAAAAAAAAGAATCTAGAAGATAATACTATTAGTTTGCTTGATATGAGTGTGTCCAATATAATATAATGGTTGGTTTATTGACTCATTCATTCATTTGAAGATTTTTTTTCAGTGAACATATGTTTTGTGCAGGCTACTCAGGAGATATGCAAAGTTTAATCAAGCATAGTCATAATCTCAAAGCTTTGGGAAAGTCTGAAACGTAGACATCAACCTTGACAATGTCCTCACCTTGCTGCTTGTATCAAATCTATCATCAAAGATCATCCATCTTAAGTATTTCTCAACTCTGACACTTTTCTCCATCACCACTGCCACTTCCCTCATCCAAGGAAGCAGCATCTCTCCTGGACCACTGTAATCACCTAGAAGGTGAAGTCGCTCAGTCGTGTCTGACTCTTTGCGACCCCATGGACTGAAGCCCACCAGGCTCCTCAGTCCATGGAATTTTCCAGGCAAGAGTACTGGAGTGGGTTGCCATTTCCTTCTCCAGAGTATCTTCCCAACCCAGGGATCGAACCCAGGTCTCCCGCACTGCAGGCAGACGCTTTAACCTCTGAGCCACCAGGGAAGCCTAGGGTTTCCTCAAAATCACTCTAATCAGAATGATCTTTCCTAAAATCCCTACAATGCTTAAAACCCTTCAATGGCTTCCTATTCTTACATAAAGACCCAAATCATTAACATACCTGCAATATCTTAGATGGTCCATTCCCTGTTAATGGCCAGTTTTTCCTTGCAACGTTGGCCCCTGGCTTCCCATATCCTAGACAAACTGACCTTCCTTTCATGCACCATGTTTCATGTTTATTTTACCCAGAATGATCTTTCTTCTTACTAGATGCTGACAGAATTCCTCATAATTTTGAATTAAACTCCAGTAGTTCTTCCTTAGGGAAGACTCCCTAACCCCCACCTCCAATCTAGGTCACCTTCTTTCTTAATTTGCCCTCAATAGAGCCATGTTTCTTTCTTTCTAGCAGATAATTCAGTTTGTAATTATACATTTATATGATCGTGTAATTAATATCTATCTCTTCTAATTAATTACAAGCTTCATGAAGGCAGTTAGTTTGGGGGGGGCTTGTGCTTATCACTGTATACTCAATATCTAGCACAAATACTATGTATAACAACATAAATAACATAACATAGAAATAAACAGGTGCCATAAGGAAGATTCACTAAAATGTTAACTGATCTCAGAAGAGAAGAGGTAACATTTAGCTGAAAGAAACAATTAAGTTTCTATGGCAGTAAAAGTCAATGTGGCTGCACCCTGGAGTCTCATGGAGAACTTGAAGGCATACTGATGTAGGGGCCTCAAAATATTAAAGAATTACTATTTGATCCCCTAGTTTCACTTCTGAGTATACACACAAAAGGAGTGAAACCAAGGACTCAAATAAATATTTATATACCAAAGTTCACAGGAGCCAAAGGTAGAAGCAATTCAAGTGTCCTTCAACAGATGAACAGATAGACTAAATGTGGTGTATACACAGAGTGCAGTATTGCTCACCCTTAAAGAGGAATTCTAATACATGTCACAACATGGATAAAACTTGAAGACATTATGCTAAGTGGATAAGGCAGACACAACAGGACCAATGTATGATTCCACTTACAAGAGGTGTTAGAACAGACAAATTCCTAGAGACAGAAATTAGGATAGTGATTACCAGGTTGGAGAGGAAAGTGGAAGGAAGAGTTGGTATTCAATGGATACTGTTTCTGCTTGGAATAATAAAGTTCTAGAGAAGGATGGTTGCGAAACTCATGAGTGTACCTAAATGAATGATTTAATGAATTCTAGGCTGAAGAACTACCTTCCCTGGTGGCTCAGAGGTTAAAGTGTCTGCCTCCAATGCGGGAGACCCGGGTTTGATCCCTGGGTCGGGAAGATCCCCTGGAGAAAGAAACGGCAATCCACTCCAGTATTCTTGCCTGGAGAATCCCATGGACAGAGAAGCCTAATAGGTTACATTCCACAGGGTCGCAAGAGTCGGACACGACTGAGCGACTTCACCTTCACCTTCACCCTGAGGAAAGGTTAAAGTGACAAATTTTGTCTATTTATATTTTCACCACCAAAGAAAAATGCCTGAAAAAAGAAAACAATCCTGATGACCTGGTCCATTCTCTGTGGGTTCTGATTGAATTGGTCTGGCGTGTGGTTTGGATATTAGGATTTTTCTTAAAACTCCCCAGGTGATCTATTGTACAACCAATGGTGAGAAACACTGTTCACCAGCAGTGTTGTGGAAACTGTAGACACCAGCTGGAATCTACAGCAACCAGGCCCATCCGGAAACAAGAAGAAGTCACGCTCAGAATGGAAGGACATTCTGGTGGTTTTGTTCACCCTTTTCCCAACTCCACCCTACTGTGGTGAACTGAGGAAGCCGTCCAATTCCCAGTTCCTTTCTCAGGACAGAAGGAAAAAAAAAAAGAAACCTGTTTGCACCCTTCAGGCTTGTCTGGGAGTTACATAAGTGACTGTTTCCGTCTTGCCGTCAGGGCTGCTAGGAACCATGGTGTAACTGGAATATCCAAGTGAAGGTGGCTGAAAGCAGTGGCCACAGGGAGAGCTGCAGAAGTACTGCAGACCATGGGTGTCTGAACCAAGAGGTTACAGGCAGAGGGCTGCAATAAGACATCCAAGGCCCTGAGAACCAGCAGAGGTGAGACTCTTAGGGAAATTATGGCAATCTTAAAGCAGTCATGTGCGGGACTTCCCTGGTGGTCTAGTGGTTAGGAATCCACCTGCCAATGGAGGACACACAGGCTCAATTCCTAGTCTGAGAAGATCCCACATGCCATGGGCCAACTAAGCCTGTGCGCCACAATTAGTGATACCTATGTGTCCTAAGGACTTCCCTGGTGGCTCAGAGGTTAAAGCGTCTGCCTCCAATGCGGGAGACCCGGGTTCGATCCCTGGGTCGGGAAGATCCCCTGGAGAAGGAAATGGCAACCCACTCCAGTATTCTTGCTTGGAGAATCTCATGGACTGAGGAGCCTGTAGGCTGCAGTCCATGGGGTCACAAAGAGTCGGACATGACTGAGTGACTTTACTTACTTACTTACTTAATGTGTCCTAAAGCCTGCAACAAGAGAAGCCATCACAATGAGAAGCTCACACACTGCAATGAAGAGTAGCCCCCACTCACTGCAGCAAGAGAAAGCCCCCATGTAGAAATGAAGACTCAGCACAGCCAATAAATAAAAAGTAGCCATGTGTATGAGTGAACTGGGGAGGCAGGGAGAGGGACAGGACACACACAGGCCTAGAGAGAAGGCATCAACAATTACCACGAGAATAGAATGGAACAGAATTGAGAGTTCAGAGGGAAAAACACCTTCAGATTTGTGGTCTAGGGATTTTGGGGAAGGATACCAAGACAGTGTAACAAGTAAAGGATAGTCATTTCAACAAATGGTGCTATAACAACTGAATATCAACATACGAAAGAATGAAATTGGACCCCTGACCTATGCCATATAGAAAAATTAACTGTTTCTGGTCTTACAGTTAGGTATTTAATTCATTTTGAGGTTATCTTTGTGTGTGATGTTAGGAAGTGTTCTAATTTCACTCTTTTACACGTAGCTGTCCAGTTTTCCCAGCACCACTTATTGAAGAGGCGATCTTTGCCCCATTGTATACTCTTGCCTCTTTTGTCAAAGATAAGGTATCCATAGGTGTGTGGATTTATCTCTGGGCTTTCTATCTTGTTCCATTGTTCTATACTTCTGGTTTTGTACCAGTACCATGCTGTCTTGATGACTGTAGCTTTTTAGAATGGCCTGAAATCCAGAAAATTGATTCCTCCAGCTCCATTCTTGCTTCATTATAATACTCACTTTATTTGCAGTGGTCTGGAACCAAACCTAAAATAGTTCTGAGACATGCCTGTACAAGTAAACCTGGGAAATCTGAATAAGATTGGTTGTAGTAATGCCAATACCCTAATATCCTAGTTGTGATATTGTAGTATAGTTTTTATGAGATGTTATCACTGATGGAAATTGACAAAGAATATCAAATTTTCTCTATATTGTTTCTTACAACTGTTATTTGCAACTGCAATTATCTCAAAGTAAAAAGTTTAATTAAAAATACATAAAAGAATACAATAAAATAAAAATTCTGACAAAAAAGCATTAAGCAGAAGAAAATAAAGGGGGAAAAAGACATCATACTATGCAAAAGATGAAAATTCTAATCTAGATAAAATTTTAACTCAAGCTACAGAAACACATTACTCAAATTCCTTCTCATTATAGTACAATCAAATAAAAAGATCAAATCAATAAAATAGAGAGGAAATGAGATTTTTAAAAAGATAATTTCTAGATGAAGTAAACAAATTGAAAGACAAACCAGCAATGTTTTAGAGCTAATAAAAGAGAATAAAGACTACTGAAAATTAAATTACTGACCCAGTGGATACAAACGAAAATAACAAGGCAATTATACAGAAAACAATATATGGTAGATAGACATAATCCAATATAAGGATAATTGATACATTTGAGTTGAAAAACCTCAAAATAGAAGATAGTTTCTAAGATATAATACAAGAGAATTGTCTGAATTTTAAGATACTAATGAAACTATAGATGAAAAGTGAATACCATGTTCCAGGAACCTTTAAATTACAATATCAATATCCTGAGTACATCACTGAACTTGAAGAAAATCTTCAGGCATCTATTAAGTAAAATAAATCACCTTTAAAGAAAAAAATCAGGACTTCCCTGCTGGTTCAGCGGTTAAGAATCCACCTTGCAATGCAGGGGACTCAGGTTCGATTCCTGATCAGGGAACTAAGATCCCACATGCGGTGGAGCAACCAAGCCCGTGAGCCACAACTACTGAGCCCGCGCTCCAGAGTCCTTGAGCTGCAACTGCTGAGCCTGTGTGCTCCGGAGCCTGTGTGTCACAGCTAGAGAGTCCATGAGCCTCAAGGAAAGATCCCACAGGACATAACAAAGATCTGATGCAGCCAAACAAATAAGTAAACAAAATTTGTTTTAAAAAAGAGGAAAATCAAGTTGGTCTCGACTTGCCTCAACATCATTTACTGCCGAAAATAATGGAGTGATGAAACTAGATTTGCTCACTACAAAATATGGCTCTGTATACTTCTTTTCCCAGACAAGTGTTAAGTAACAGACCCAAGAACCAGAATACTGGAGCCATAAATTCATGTCATCGCAACACAGGAAAGAAGCATAAGACTAATTAAATGAGCTCATGTTTGAAAGGTGGTACCAACTAATAACAAGCTATAAGATGAGTAGTTTAGGCAGTAAAATACAGATATTATCAATCAACAACTATTTTTGTGCCCCAGAATTTTGCCACAATCTTCCAACACTCTTATAAACACAAGTTTCTTGTTTTACAGAGAGAAAATTAGAGAAAATTAATGCTTAAGTAGATGAACTTGCTCTGAATCATACCATTAAACCCATTATTCAAATTTTGTTCTACCTAATTCAGTCAATTCCTACCTAACAACACAGTGTTATCTTATATTTGGATAGCGAGAACACATATGATTTTAATTTTATTCTTAGTGCTTATTTTTTTTCCTAAAGTTTCAACAATGACATGTGTTGCTTTTGCTATTAAAAAAAAAAACAGTAGGCTTTTTAAGATGCACACAAAGGTTCTTTTTTCATAGAAACAATATAGAAATCTAATCCTTGAAATTTTAACTCTCTAGATGCCAGCATGGCATCTAGTTGAAATTGGTTGGTCATTTGAAAGCTCAGTGCACATATTGTTTTTCTCATGTTTGAACCCATTCTTAGGGGGATTAAATACAAAATAAGTATGGAAATAATGATCACAAATTCAGAAATTAAATTGGCTAGATTTTGCTAGTCTAGACTAACACAGTCTGTTTCCTGGAAATCTGTCTTAGCCTTCTGTCTTTTTTTAAACTGTTTGGATAAAACACTCACACACACATGTGTGTACATGCGTGCACACACACATACTACCACTGCTCCTGCAGTACACTATGAGATTGTATGGATTAGGATTCTAGAAAGATCCAAAATTTGCCTCAACACAGGCCAATGCCACACCCATGATGAGCAAAGGTCTTCTCACACAGAGCACAGCCTTGAGAGCCTGATCGGAAACAAGCTTCCCTGGAAGGAGACAGAAGGTGCCGGCGTGAGATGGCAGGCTCAGCCCGGCCAGTTCACATGGCTTCGCCAGACAAACAGCCTCTGTCTGTCAAGTTCCTTGAACTTTGAGTAACTGGCTGGGGTGCCAAGTTAAGAATACGGCCAAGTCCTGAGCAGAACTCTTCTCCCCAAAGAGCTAGCGAGGAATCAATGATGAGGAACCCTCCAATTTTCTGTCACTTGGAGGGCTTCCAAACCCAGGATCATGCTCAGGGAACCAAAGTCCAAGAGGTCTGTGGGTGGAAGCAAACAGGACTCTTTTTCCTCTTTCAAAATATTGCTACAAGTATGTCTAAAATGCTCTGCGGAAAGAACGTATTTTTAATTTGTCAGGTCAGCAAAAAAAGCAGGCAGTAAGTAGAGGAAAAGTGATCTTGTGAACTGGCAAGTTTTTCTTCCTTCCTTCTCCCTCACAATCGTTTGTGTTGGGCTAAATCATTCTAAACAGTTTCCTCTGACATGCATGTCTTGAAACATAAGAGAATTCAAAGTACAGTTTTTGGTTTGGTTGGGTTGGGTAGTTGTTCCCCAGAGTTCACTAAGGGAGGGAACAGTGAGAGGTTGAGAGATTTAATGCCCCGGACTGATTTTAAAGCCAAGGTTTAAGAAATATTACCTCATACATAAATAGGAGTTTTCAGTTATACTCATGCAATTGTTTTATACCAAAACCTTGCAAAGAGTCCCGGTCTGGGACTGTTCATGGTTCCCCCTTATACCACCCATTCTTTAAACAGGCACCTCAGGGGCATTCCCTTTGATCACACGATGGATGAAGCAACGGCTAGAAGTAATCTTCGAAGAAATGAAGATCTGACCAGAACGGGGGCTCTAATGACCACCCTAGGACCTTCCGAAAGATTGAAAGCAATAATTAGAGAGTTATTTTCTGAGGGGCATTCTTATTTTCTTAAAATAGAAAATTTTAAAAAGAAAAAGAAATGGATACCTTAACGAGCAGAGCCCTTTGTAACTATGGTCATGATGAACAAATTAAATGAAACTCTCAGCTAGTTTATACCCAAAACTTCAATTTCCCTAAAATTTAACTTGGAAAGCAAGAAGGAGGTAGTAGTTTCAATGAATGTCTCTGGAATGTAATCTTCCTAAAACAATGGATCTCAATTTCTTAGAAGAGTTCTCTCAGATTTTGAACTTCCCAGGATATTGCCTGCTTCTGTAACTGAGAATGTCTTTCAGTTCATATTCTTGATGTAGGAGGGGCAATTTCTCTGCAAGAAACATCATTTGCAGAGATACAGCTCCATCTGATACAGCCATTGAAAACCAGTGCCCTGCAAAGACAACTCCTTTAAGCATCTCAGTCTAAATCATATTGAACAAGTTTCCAGTGTCTCATAATAGGAGAGTTGAGCTTCTCAGAGGGACTTCCCTCGTGGCTTAGACGATAAAGAATCTGCTTGCGATGCAGGAGACCCAGGTTCTATCCCCGGGACAGAAAGATCCCTTGGAGAAGACGTTTGCTTCTCCACATTCTAATATCATGAGCTAATGGGAACAAGGTTTAGGGAGTCTTAGTGTGGAGAAGGCAATGGCAACCCACTCCAGTATTTTGCCTAGAGAATCCCAGGGACAGAGGAGCCTGGTGGGCTGCTGTCCATGGGGTCGCACAGAATCAGACACGACTGAAGCGACTCAGCATGCCTGCATGCATTGGAGAAGGCAATGGCAACCCATTCCAGTATTCTTGCCTAGAGAATCCCAGGGACAGAGGAGTCTGGTGGGCTGCCGTCTATGGTGTCACACAAAGTCTCTATATTCAAAGGACTAGCCCAGCTGCCAAGTAGCAATTTAAGAAGGCTTGAATCTTTATTTTCATTTCTCTCAGAGGTTCTAATTGAGGGCAAGCCCCTTCTTTCACACTCATAGGTTTTGTATACTCCTTCAGCATCCCTCATTTGCAAAAAATTCCCTCTCCAGAATAGCCCACCCTGTTTTCTCTCCTCTCTTCTTCTTTTGTAGCTCAGCATTGCCATGCTAACTACCCTAGAGGAGGAAATGGCAACCCACTCAAGTATTCTTGGTGGGACAATCCTATGGACAGAGGAGTCTGGCAGGTTACAGTCCATGCGGTCACAAAAAGTCAGACATGATAGAGTGACTGAGATGCTCCCATTGCCACACCAAGCAACTTACCCTATCCCATTCCCTATCCACCAACCTATCCATTTCAATCCTCACTTCTCTGACCCCCTTTTTATCTAGCTTACCCTCTTCAATTCTCCCAAGTTTTGTTCATAAACCATCCAGGAATCCAACTGGATTCTCATGTAGTAGGTGGGTAGGGAGGCACAGAAATCCATGGAAGAGATGAGGGCCTGAGAGGGAGGAAACTAAAAACATTTGCTCAGAAAACTCCACTTACCACATTTGCAAGACAGAAACATAGCTTGCAAACACAACTGATACTACCTTTCCCCAGATCCCATAGCGCCCATCAAGGCCTCCTGGACCCTAACCTACTGTAAGTGAGTACGTGCTCAGTCATGTCAGACTCTTTGTGCTTCCCTGGACTGTGGCCCGCCCGGCTCCTCTGTCCATGGGATTCTCCAGGCAAGAACACTGGAGAGGGATGCCACTTCCTTCTCCAGAGTATCTTCCTGACCCAAGGATTGAACCAGCATCTACTGCATCTTGGGCATTGCCAGGAGGATTCTTCACCACTGAACCACTTGGGAAGCCCCTACCTACTATAAGTCTGAATTCTGTTTCCACCTTTCAAGGGAGCACCTGCCAGAAAGAAGTTTCTAAGCCCCAAGGAGCAAGATAGCTGTGAGTCCCAAGGGTCTGTAGCACTTATATCTTATTCCCTCCCCCTTCTCCCTTCTGTGTTTTGACACTAAAAATACAGTTGTTGTTGTTTTTTCCTCATATGCAGTTTATGAAATTCACATCCACTCTAACATGGCCAGAATATTGAGGCGGT
>SJXQ01012755.1:297317-366675 GCA_006408695.1 Aepyceros melampus
CGGTGGCGGGGTCGGGGGCAGGGCGGGAGGTAAAGGTGGATGGAGGAGACGTGGAAATCTTTTCATTAAAGGATCCTCGGAACCAATTTGTGTTGCAGTCGCAATCACAGGCTTGGTATTCTTCTCCCCAGAGTCATATCTTCGAAAGTGTTGGTTGAAAACACTGTAATCAGAGCTACTGCTCCACAGAGGTGGGACCAAATATTAGAGACTCATGTCCTGAAATCTGGTCAATGTGTCCATGCTCACCAAGTGCCCTGACCATCCTTGCTTTATCGCACCCAGGAATGTTAAATTACGAGGCTCTTTGATATGAACATTCTCTCTAAAGCTGAAACGTGGATTACTTCACAAGTCAGTGCTTGCAAATCTACGCATTTGGCTTTGAATTCATTGACTTTCTTCTCACCACAAAGTATTAGCCATGCCATTGACTTTAAGATGGGTTACTATAAACTAGCCCGTTGCTTGGAATTTAATGGAAAAATTGCTCTATCTCCTCATTTAATATACACATGGATAATTTGTTTTATATGTAATATACACATGGGTAATTTGCATCACCTGTTCCATGTTCTCCTACATAATTCCTGTGCTCATCGCCTCTGCCCTCGCTACCAAGCTTCAACCTCTCTTTTCCTTCATCCACCTTTTCAATCCTGAATTATCTGACCCGCCACCACCACCCTTTCTATTGTCTCCCATACTTTATCCCGGTCAATACCATCATTGACAACAGTTATTTTGTGCTTGCTCTGTGCTCCGCACGGCTCTATTCATTTGAAGAAACACCAATCAGAGGTTTTTCAAAGAGCTGCAGTATGAAAATAAAGCTCAAAACAGGCAACCTCATGTTTATGCGTGAATAAATCCAGATGTCTCGGACCTCATTGCTAAGTTTGGGTAAAACAAGAAACCAGGCTCTGATTCAAGTCAGCAAATTGTAAAAGGAAATTAAGAGAAAGAGTGCAGGTCTAGAGAGTAAACTGAAGTACGTTCCATGAAAAGCTCCTGGCCAGTGACTTTACCCCAGTACTCCTCCTGAGGGATGATGACTGTGCATGGATCTGCTGTTTTATTTGCTCAACTGACTGATTGTTTTGATCATCATACATTTCACTTATTCAAACCAGGGTTTCTTGAGTGACACTGATTTCCCAGAGTGCAGGTGTACCACAAGGAAAAGAAAGGGACTTTAATGGGGAATTAGGCATCCAGAGACCTGGATTCATCAAATTGCTTAAACCTTGCTGGACCTCAGTTTTATTTATAAAATAGAGAAGTCACATCGAGTGACCCCCTCAATTCCTTGCAGAGCTGCTGATCAGTGACTCATGTTGGTTAAGAACTGCGACATTGTTTGCTAGCAGTATAACGTGCCAAGTAATGCACTGTATTTCAATGACTCTGCAGGTAAATAGTGAGGAGCGGGCTTGCGAAAAGCAAAGACAGAAAGTCTATAGAGTTTTGGCATTTGTAGATGAAAAGTAGTATATTCAAAATCTTGCCCTCACATAGGAAAAGAATGCTACGAAATCATTTATTTACTTATAATAGCTAGATTAGCACAAATTAGGAATCCATTAGCTGTTTAGGTTGTGACTATGGTTGCTGAGGAAAAAAGCTTTAAAATGCTTTGGGGGCATCTAATTTAAAAGAAACAAATGGATTACATTTTCCTAATTTAGCAGTCAGTTACTGTGACTCATCCTCCTCTCTCTGCTCATGTGACCAGGATAGTAAACACAGGGTATTGACAAGAAAATCTAGCCCGCCAGTCAGCAGATGCCAGCCCTCCTTAGACTGAAGCCACAGTGAAAATGTGCTTGTTTCCTGTTTTCTTTGCAAAACCAAATTGCGGGGACCGTGCCAGTGTTTATTATAGTGCCCTACGTGAAAAGGGACTGATTGCTTATTTCTGACTTATGAACGACAAATATTGTGGCAAACCCTCGCGCCTTCCACTTCCTGCTTTTAGAGAGCCCTAAGCCTAAATGAATAGAGATTAAATAGGTGCTTATCTGCCTCCGATTCCCAGGGTGATCTGCCCAAGCTCTGGAAAATTTTCCTTCTCCTTCAAATTTTTTTCAGCAATAAGGTCATGGAGACAGATAATCGCTAGTTCATAGTCCCAGCTCTGCCTCCTACAGTCTGTGAGCCTTTGGGAAAGTTACTTATACTCTCATCACTTGGTTTCTTCATCTACAATAAAGACAAAAGTACATTTCTTCCATACACATGTTTAAACTAAATGGTACTATTTTTAAAGAATTTACAAATATATATCTTTAGAGCAAAATCAAAGAGATAGTAACTACTACCAGTGGAATCGTAGCTAACAGTCATTGGTATGAGTTGTAATTGAGGTAGTAGTGTGAATGTATCCCCACCAGTTCAAGGGAGAGAAATACAACGACATGTGCTTCCTGGTGGCACTAGTGGTAAAAACCCTCCTGCCAATGCAGGAGACACAGGAGATGTGGGTTCAAGCCTTGGGTCAGGAAGATCCCCTGGAGGAGGGCATGGCAGCCCACTCCAGTATTCTTGCCTG
Source organism: Aepyceros melampus (assembly GCA_006408695.1). Taxonomy (NCBI): domain Eukaryota; kingdom Metazoa; phylum Chordata; class Mammalia; order Artiodactyla; family Bovidae; genus Aepyceros; species Aepyceros melampus. Next base: position 299,869 of record SJXQ01012755.1, read on the forward strand.
GAGAATCCCACAGACAGAGGAGCCTGGGGGGTTACAGCTCGTGGGGTCGCAAAGTTTCAGACGTGACTGAAGAGACCTAGCACTCACACATGTATGCATAAGAAGAGAAACTTCCTGCTCTGTGCAGAGTGACAAGCAGGGGTTTCCATTTCCTCCAAGAGGAACTGTGGATCCACTTACTGTGTTTCGAACCAAAGGATTCCAATGTGAGTTGATATTGTTGCATTTGAGTGATGTCCAATAATGCTCTACAAGTGTTAATACCAGTGAGACAGGCTGGGACCTGGAACCCGGGACTCTTCGCTGCAGTGCTTGCACCGTCTTCTTGAGCAACAAAATACAAAGAAACCATAAGGGACTGAAAATAACTTGTGTATACCAGTTGGGGAAAATTATGGACAACAAGGTACACAAAGACGAAAAACAACTGCCGCTTCTGAAAAGCTGGAGCGAAAACAGAGTACTGAGCATGCCCCCTGCACACAACATCACCAAAGGGCAAATGACCTAAGCCACCTCTCCAGCTGGACCCCCTGGATACACCCCTACCCTACCCATACAAGGAAGCAGCTCACCCCCTCCCTCCTCGCACCAGGGAAGGAACAAGGGAACCTGTTGCCTGTTCTCGCTCCCTCTCTGCAACAGGAGTCCAAATAAAGCCTTGCCTGAATTTCTTGTCTGGCCTTTTAGTAATTTCTGTTAATTAAGGAGGCCAAGAACTGTGGTCAGTAATACCAGGAGAGCAACTGTCTTGAGCTTGGGCCAAATATGGAAGTGCGTTAGGGAGCACCTTCCTACCATGCTGGGGTGGGGGAAAGGGGGAAGGATGGAGCTCTGGGTATTCTTAGTCTAGTAAGAGAAGGAATTGGTTGTGCAGTTGCAATCGCCGGGAAACCTGAACCAAAAAATTTGAGGTAACTCACCTCTCTTTTTCCCTTCTCTCTCACTACCAACCAAGCAAACCAAAACTACTCCTCCTTCTGGCCTGTCATAAAGCTTTATTTCAGTATAGTGATGATGTATTTGGGACTCAAAAGTTTGACATTTTCAAAAGTCTTATATTAAAATGCAAAAGCTAATGGAACATGTTACACTCAAGTCAAAGTATTGAAAGAAACTTAGAGAAAATATAATGCCCTTATTTTTCCAAGTTCAAAAAGTAAAGCCCAAAAGTGTTCAATGGTTTGTTTAACACTATACATTGGGATGGTGGTAGAGATGGGAGGAGTTGGCTCCATCAAATACTCTTTCTGTTGCCCATTCAGAACCATTATCAGCTGTGAATATTCTCAGGGAGCCGAGGGGATTCATGAGTTGGCTTATAACACTGGTTTACAAGCTTAACGAGGGCCAGAGCAGCTGCTCTTTTGTTTGGTCCATTTATTGCTCCTATAAGACTTTGTTTCAGGAATATTCTATGAGGTAAGATGTATGGCTTTGGACTTCCCTAGTGGCTCAGTGGTAAAGAATCTGCCTGCCATTGCAGGAGACACAGATTCAGTCTCTGATCCGGGAAGATTCCACATGCCACGGATCCTCTAAGCCTGTGCACCACAACTATTGAGTCTGTTCTAAGCCTGGGAGCCACAGCAACTGAAGCTCACATGCCCTAGAGCCTGTGTTCCACAACAAGAGAAGCCACCACAATGAGAAGCCTGTGAACTGCAATGAAGAGCAGCCGCTGCTCGCCGCAACTTGAGAAAGCCCGCACAGCAAGGAAGACCCAGCACAGCCTAAAATAAATAAATAAAATTATAAAAACAAAATAAATAAAATAAAATATATGGTTTTATGGTACCACTTTACAACCATGAAGTCCTGTTGAACAGCAGCCTTTGCTGAAGAAAATTTGAGATATACTGTCACGCGGATTGTGGTAAAAAGCGGAGAAGGAAACCCAGAGCTCTGCGTTCTGGACAGGGAAGCTTCGTAAAATTAGCCCCATGAGAGGGTCTGAGTAGTGAAGGCTAACCTGACCCATGGGGACTTGGCAGCAGAAGAGAAGTTAAAAGAGAGGTGGATGACAGGAGCGGGAAAAGGACCACAAAATTTTCTCGACATTTACCTGGTAAATCCGTGTGCATTTCAGGCTCCTTTAATGGTGTGCAACAGAAATACACCCTGGGTATTTTTTACATAAAAGGCCACTTATTGAAAGGATAGCACTCAGAGAATCATCTAAAGGCCTGAAAACTGCAGACTTTAGGGGAGTGTGAGGGTCAGGCCTCAGGACTGGATGACTCACCTAAGGACTCCTCATCCCTATTGTCTTTTTATCAGTCACTCAGCTTGTTTCAGAGGAGAGCACTGATTGGTCAAATGAGGCCACGTGCTTACTCCCAGACTGCAGGAGAAGAGGCTCTGGCCCCTCAGCTTCCCTAGTAGGAGACAGGCCACATCGTTCGGGAAAAGGAGTTTCCCCCCCTAAAAGAATTAGGGGCTCTTGGGTCCAACCCTACATCTTAGTCAGTGAACAGGAGGATAATTCTAAACACAGACTGTTACCTGTCACGTGGTCCTGATCCGAACTCGGGTCCCCATGCACTCACAGCTGAATCAGACAGCAGACAGGCTGTAAATAAAGAGCAAAAGAGGTTTCTCACATTTTTAGGAAAACACTAAAACAATAGCTCTAGACATCAGGGCACCAGCAGCACTTCCTGAGTGAAGGCTAATGTGAGTCCTTCTTCCCTATTTGCCAGAGGCCACTGGACTGTATGGCCCCTGGGTGAGAGGGATCCCATGGAGGCAGTAGTGCCCCCGCAGAGCAGGAGCAGCTCCCAGCAAGAGAAGTGTGTGAGCGGGGCTCCTGCAGCTGGGAACACCAGCCATTTACATCCGAGTTATAACTGTCAATATGACCTCATTAGATACTGGAGCTTAATGAGGAAAAATTCAACATGGCCTCCAAAGAAAACTTTGAAAAGAAATAAAAGGAATGTGAGGGCTAGTTGGAGTGCCCAGGGCCGTTCTTTCTCACTAGCTGAGTAATCTTGGGCAAGTTATAGAATGCCTTTGAGATTCAGTTTCCTTGATTGTTAAATGGAAACCATAATCCCATGGGTTATTGTGAAAATTAAATGAGGTTGCCAGCTAAAAGTTGGCACTTGCCACCTGTCTCTACAAGGATTAAGTCACTAGCCAGTGTAATCGTTGACCTTCAGCACACACAAAAAGAGTTCAGGGTGGAGCTCAGAATTGAGGCACATTGTGGTGTGAGAAAAACTGGCAGAACAGGTTTTCAGATAGTTAGATATTTTCAGAAGATTTTATAAGCCCAAATTCTTGCATCCTCTCATATCTAGAAAGGCACTAAAATTGTTATTGGAGACATTTGCTCCTCATAACTAGAAGTAACCATCAGGAGACTAGCAGCAACCTTTTGCAAAAATGTGTGCTTGATTGTACATATTCCCTTTCACAAAATCACATATGTACTGACTTCCCCAACCTCTCTTCAGAGCCGTTCCTCAGAGTTGAGATGTTGTCTCCCAGCCTGTAGTCCTCATCTTGCCCCAAATAAAACTTAACTCACAACACTTACTCTGTGAATTTTATTTTTTCAGTTGACAGGATGAAAGGGTCAAACACCACCTAACATGCAGTACTACTCAATACTGGGAGAGAAATATTTGAACAATAATCACCATAAAACGCTAACAATTCACTGCATGCTTCCTCTGCGTAGACAGAGTGTAGTTCTAGCTCTGCTATCAGACAGCCCAGGTTCCCATGCACCTCCTACTCGGTGGCTAGCTGTGGGGTCTTAGGCATGTTCCTCAACCTCTCTGAATCCTGAGGGTCCACCTCACTGGATTGTTGAGATTAACTAAGATGAAACACATACAGCAGATGAAATAATACCTGGCATATAATAAGCATTCAATAATGTGAGACATACCAATTCCCCTGGTATTGTCCTCATTTTCTACAATGCTACCTACCCAACATGAATAAATGGGACTAAACTACCCTCACCTCAGTATACCCCTCCATATATTTGTCCCAACTGGGTTAAAGAAATGATGTCTGTCTCCCAGAGATGCTGACATCATGGAGGAGAGGGGAAAATAAGGCATGAGGAGATGATGCAAAAAGGAATAAGAGAACTTTGTGCTCTGATATCTGACTGTGGAAGAGGAGTCCTCAAGTCACAATCATGCACCTATTTCACTTCCAGTGTTTTCTACCAAGCCTTGTGGTTTAGAAGAATCCTTTGAATGTGACTTTTTCTAAATTTTGTATGCAGATAGGATAGGGGCTCATAGAGAAAGAAAATCAGGCATAGATTTCTTGACAAGCAGAGATCTTACTTTGCCTACAAAGGTCCGTATAGACAAAGCTATGGTTTTTCCAATAGTCATGTATGGATGTGAGAGTTGGACTGTAAAGAAGGCTGAGCACTGAAGAATTGATACTTTTGAACTGTGGTGCTGGAGAAGACTCTTGAGACTCCCTTGGACAGCAAGGAGATCAAACCAGTCAATCCTAAAGGAAATCAACCCTGAATATTCATTGGCAGGACTGATGCTGAAGCTCCAACACTTTGGCCATTGATACAGAGTCGACTCATTGGAAAAGACCCTGAGCTGGGAAAGATTGAGGGCAGGAGGAGAAGGGGATGATAGAGGATGAGATGGTGAATGACATCAGTTTGAGCAGACTCCAGGAGACAGTGGAGGACAAGGAAGCCTGGTGTGCTAAAGTCCATGGGGTCACAAAGAGATACAATTTGGTGATCGAACAAGTTTTGTGATCTAAGCCTGGTCACAATGCTCACCCTTACACAGGTCTCAGTAATTAATGATTTTAAGGGACGTAAGGGAAGGCAGGAAAAAAGGAAAAGCAGTTAAGAAACAGTAGTTTGGTAATAAACAGAGTCCTAGTTCCTCTTCCAGCGATATAAATAATAATCTGGCCCTCAACCTTTGCCCTAATTCTATGCTGAATTCTCCTCTTCTGCTCAAGGCCCTTCATGAATATGCATATAACCTTAGCTTAAACTTTCCCAGTTTTACTCCTTAGAGAGACATTGCTTTGGGAAAAATCTTCCATGTTCCCCTTAACTCACTGCATGCAATAAATCTTTCCATTTCCCAGTCTTTGATTTGTTGTGTTTTTTGGCTCAATATCCACCAAGGGGCAAACCCAGCTTTCAGGTAACAATATGACTGATGTTAGGAGACGAATATTTAGCTAGTACTCTCTAAGTGTGAGGACTGCGACCGGGGTATTAAATTGGGTGGACATTCAGGCAAGAATTAAGGAGGAAGAGACTTCTTTGGGGGGAATGTGATTCCAGTGCAATGATAAATTAATGGACTAGAAATATATAGTGCTCAAGGAGAACATCTATTTATTTAAGATGTCCCAAAGTGCCTGAGGCTTCCCAGGTGGAAAGGAATCCTCCAGCCAATGCAGGAGACCCAGGAGGTGCGGGTTCGATCCCTGGGTTGAGAAGATCCCCTGGAGTAGGGAGGAAATGGCAACCCACTTCAGTATTCTTACCTGGAGAATCCCATGGAGAGAGGAGTCTGACAGGCTATAGTCCATAGGGTTGCAAATAGTCAGGCACAATTAGCATACACGCATGCAAAGTGCCTGGTATCAAGACTGCTTACAAAACACTGTAAAATCTTGAGAAATGTATGTATGAGGATAAGGAAAACTGAAAAGAGAAAGAAGCTTAAAAATAACAAGATTACCAAACCCAACTGCTTGCATATTTGCAGGCTTTTAAGTAACAAATGTAGGAGACATTTAGAATCAGACAATTGATAGAAGAGAAAAAAGTTCCAGACGATGGTAAAATTATTAAACATATAACAAATTCAAAAGGGGGAACACACAGAAAACATGTCATTTAGGAATACACTGGTGTCTGCTGTCTTGAACATCTTTGAGAGATTCAAGGAGACAGCAGGGCTCAAAATCAACTCATCTCCAAGAGCAGACTGATATTCAAAGAGGAATGGAGCAGAAGTCTTTGTTAATCATAATAAAGAATTTGCTGTATTCAAATGAAATAACAGCAAAGTGGAAGTATGCCAGGGCAATACCAGTTTTCCAAGCAGGAATAAAGGGAATGCTAGGAAATTACAGAGCCTTCATCTCAATGTCTGTAATTTGCAAAATAATGGAAACAATAGCAGGGTAAGTATGCCAAATGCATTTACAAATGAGTATCATTCCCTTTAATCAAGCTAGAGATAACCAACAAGGCAGGATAGAGGACTGAGGGGTTTAAATCTCTCTCTCTTTTGATTGGGCTATGACACAGTTAATAATTACATATGACTTGTTTTACTTTAATGTCCAGATTATTTTTACATAGTAGCTGTTTCTCATGTGCCCATTAGAGAAAAGAGTAAGATAAAAAGGAAAGCAAAGAAAAACAAAGTACTCTGCTGTCTCCATTGTTTGGGGTGTGCTACTATATATTCTTTTTGCTTGACATCAGACTGTGGCATAGAGCTAAAAGAGAATGTAAAAATTACAAATAAGCCATCATCCAAGGCTGGAATCAGAACCACCTGAGGTGCACTTATTTCTAAAAATCAGAGGCAGGTTGCTCTGTGTCCTCTTGTATTCTTAGAATATCATTCTTTCTTGACATCTGGCTGCACTTTAAGCCCATTGTCTATTGTCCTGTCTTCAGTGAAAACCAAACAGCTAGACAGCATTTCTTACCCCTGGAACACCTGCCCCTGGTCACCAGTGGCCGAGTCCACAGATTCAGTGATCTCACCATACTTCTCTGGCATTGGTTTTATATTAATTCATTAACTTGAATACTTAGCTCGTCGGGAAAGAACCCTAAGCTTCTAGGAATTACACAACCTGATTAAATGTGTGTCAGACCTGAGTTATTAGTGTGAGATGAACAAGGTACTTGAACCTCTGTACTGCTGACAGTGTTTCCACTAACCTATGATCTCTCCAGTGGTTTCAACACCCTGTTAGTTCCACTTCGTAAGTTTTGACAATTGAAAAATATAGTCACAACCTGAAAGTAGAGAGTTCTTTTCTTTGGTGGGAATGTTTAGGACTCTGGGCCCAGGAGACAGCATCTCAATAGCTCTGAGAAAACTGCTCTAAGGAGGCAGAAGGGGAAGTCAGGGTATATACAAGTTTGCAACAAAGAGCTCAGGCAGCCTGAACATCAAAGATCAGGTATCAGGTTAAGGAATTTAGCATTCTACATATGGGAAGATGCAAGCCTCTGGGCTCAGTGAATTCATTCCTTTCATGTCACCTCAGCTATCTGGGGCCAATCCTGTTTCCTTGTTCATCTTAAGGAGTGGCAGACGATTGCTTCTTGCAGCCCCCCAACTCCTCAGCAATCACTACGGGGGGTGGCAGCATCTGCTGGATCACAGTTTTAGGAACCCTGATTCATATTTGGAGACCAGAAATCACGAATGGCTGTGATATTTCTTGTTTATTAATATGGAAGGAGATATTTTCATTTCCGTTTCATTCCTCCAGTGTCCGCAGGACACAAAAACATTGTGTGCCCTCCAGTTTCCATTCTCTTTCTTGATTCTTCAGCCATGAAAACAGACTTCTTGAATAATAGAGGGCATCAGGCTTGAAGTCCCTCAATTTTCCTTACACACACACACATACAAACTTTTTTTCCCCACATACAACCTTCTTACATCCATTGCCATTCTTACAGTTTCAGGTGATTTGTTCTTTTTTTTTTCTTGAAAATTAATTTCTCTAGCTCTGCTTCAGAATCTACCCCCTTCTGTCCCTCTAAGAGCAACTGATTCTTCAGCTTCCTTTTCAACAGGCTCTTTCCTCTCAATCAATAAATACGTTCAAGACTCTTACACATAAAACACTTCCCCTTCTATTAATAACTACTGGCCTTCCTCCCCCCATGCCTTCAAGGTCAAGTTTCTTGATGGAATAAACTCTACTAATAACTCCACTCCTTTACCCCTTTACCCTGAATGTAGCTGGTTTCCCAGTCCCTACAACACAGGGAAAGATATCAGCCAGAGATTTCCAGCAGTTTCCTAACTGCCAAATTCCTGTCTAGCCTTTCTTAGTTACTCTGTAGCAATGATACTTTTGTCCACTTTCTCCTCAAAATCCTCTTCACTTTAAGAACTCCACTCTCTCCTATATTATGTTTTTCCTATAATCATTTTATCTACCCATCCTGTGGATGGATGAAACACAGGCTGAAATCAAGATTGCCAGGAGAAGTAGCAATAACCTCAGATATGCAGATAACACCACCCTTATGGCAGAAAGTGAAGAGGAACTAAAGAGCCCCTTGATGAAAGTGAAAGAGGAGAATGAAAAAGATGACTTAAAACTCAACATTCAAAAAACTAAGATCATGGCATCTGGTCCCATCACTTAATGGCAAATAGATAAGGAAACAGTGGAAACAGTGAGAGACTTTATTTTCTTGAGATCCAAAATCACTGCAGATGGTGACTGCAGCCACGAAATTAAAAGATGCTTGCTCCTTGGAAGAAAAGCTATGACCAACCTAGACAGCATATTAAAAAGCAGAGACATTAACTTATCGACAAAGGTCCGTCTAGTCAAAGCTATGGTTTTTCCAATAGTCATGTATGGATGTGAGAGTTGGACCATAAAGAAGGCTGAGCACTGAAGAATTGATGCTTATGAACTGTGGTGCTGGAGAAGACTCTTGAGAGTCCTTTGGACAGCAAGGAGGTCAAACAAGTCAATCCTAAAGGAGTCAAGCTTGAATATTCATTGGAAGGACTGAAGCTGAAGCTCCAATACTTTCACCACCTGATGCAAAGAACTAACTCATTGGAAAAGACCCTGATGCTGGGAAAGATTGAAGGCAGAAGGAGAAGGGAATGACAGAGGATGAGAAGGTTGGATGGCATCATCAACTCAATGGACAAGAGTCTGAGCAAGCTCCAGGAGTTGGTGATGGACAGGGAAGCCTGACATGCTACAGTCCATGGGGTCGCAAAGAGTCAGACACCACTGAGCAACTGAACTGAACTGAATTGAACCCATCCTGTGAGAGACTGGATTCTGTCTTGGGTTCTCCTGTCTTCTTTGCTTAGGAGATTTCAACCTATCCCTTGGTTCTGACATCCAAATTCCAGAAGATTTTATATTTATATTTTAGTTCTACTTTCTCCTATTCCAGACATGTAGACCGAACTTTCTTGTGACAATTTCCATTTAAACGCTTCTTAACTATCTCCAGCACAACTGATTTCCCTCTCTCTCTTCTTCCCACTGTCCCTCTTCCTTCTGTTTCCTATTGGCTGGTAACATCCTCACTTATCCAGTTTTCCTGAGGTGGAAACTTGAGTTTAATTCTGGACATTTCTCTTTAGTACCTCCTACTTCCTGCACATCCAGTCATGAAAACTTCAGATTCTTCCCTGAAACCTTCTCAAGTGTAGCCTCTCCACTTCGTTCCCAATACCATGGACTTGCGTTTGACCCTCATCTTCTCTTGTCTGGATTCTTGCCATAGCCTTTCAGACCATCTCTCCACCTCCAGCATGCCTCCTACCCCATCGGTTTGCTGTGATCCTACCTGGGAGCTAGCATTATCCACATCTCTCTACTCCCTGCAGTCTTCTGTGGCTTCTCATCATTTGTCTAGCTCTTGACCATCACCTAAAGCCCTTCACATTGCTGCCTTCCTCACCTTCTCATCCACTCACCTCCACCACTATTCACCCTCCAGCCATATCCTTCTATGTCTTTGTGTCCCAACTCACTGCTCAGATGCTCTCCAAAACCCAGAGTAGGTAGGTGTCACCTCTTCCACAAATATGTCTGCAATTACTCTGTCCCAGTGGGGAAGGGGAGCTGGGAGGAAATAATCACCTCCTGCTCTTTTCTGCCAGTGAAACTTTCACATACTTACAGTGTTCATGAATCTCTGCACTGTTAATATTTGTTGATATGTCTGTCTCCCCTCCTAGATTCTGAACTCCTTGCGGGCGGGTAGAGTCCAGGCATTTATCTCTGTATTCTGTCTCACAGGGCCTGTAATATGAGAGTTGAGTTACAATGAACTAAAGACAGAACATATTTTGCAAAGTACTCAAGGATGTGAAGGCCTGTTGGTGAATTTGGCTGCCTCCCACAGAGGCTGTGAGCAGCTTGAGATCTGGGACTCTTTCTCTTGCCCCCAGCACCTGTCAGTGCCTCGTACCTAGTGCCCAGGAATGCCCTGGGTAAGTAATACATTTGCCAAACAAAGGATGGTTATTCTGTCTTAAGGCATGAGGCTGCCAGTCGATATGGATGTTTAAAATGTCTGAGTGTTTGGTCACTGCATAAGAACATGTGGAATTCAATACATTCTGCTCTGGGAGCCATCAATGCTCACCTAATTGGTTTGCAGTAGTCCACTGGACATTTATTTATAATAATGAGATTCTTAATTGCTCTGATGTGCTTGTTTCTTTATTCAGTGTATAAAGTCCTTAAGGAAAAGAGTGTTTATATACACACTCAGCACACACACACGTATAAATACTTATTCAATCAGTGCCTAGAACATGGATAAGTACATACTATGTATAGAAAAGATAGTAACTGTCAAGGAAAACATTTTTAAAATAGATATGGCACTGTCTTTGCTTTGGGTATGTTGATAAGCACCTAAATCTTCAGAATATATATATGCATATATATGTTTGTATATATATGTGTGTGTGTGTGTATATATATATATATATATATATATTCCAGTATTCTTGCCTGGAGAATTCCATGGACAGAGGAGCTTGGCGAGCTATGATCAGGGAGTTGCAAAAAGTTCGACGTGAATAAATGACTAACACTTTCCCTTTTTTTCATATAATATACATGTGTGTGAGTTTTATGTATTTTTATATGCATAGGGAAATAATTCAAAATCTTTAGTTGATTTTTAAACATATGATAGAGAATGCACAGCTACCCATACCAATAAGCACAATGAGAGATCATAAACGTGGCAGAGAGGGTTGGGAAAACTTGCAGAAGCAAAACTTGTGTTGGGTATTGACAAACGAAGAACTTCTCAAGGAGAAGAGGAGAAGGTGAGAGAAGGTGAGAGAAGAACCGTGAAAAGCTAAGGGGAGACAGAAAACCTGAGGTTAGGAGAAGAGTCAGACGTGACATGTGATGCAGAGTTGCATTTTAGTGAGCCAGAGACTAGGAGTTGGGTCTGCAAAGACAGGCTGGGACCTATTTGTTAAGAAATTTGTTCTTTACCCTTCAGATAAAGAGCCTTGGGAGGCTTCTTGGTAGGGATGAGAAGGGAGAGAAGATGTGTTTCAGCAAGATTGTCCCTGGCAGCAGTTTGGAGGATGACTGGAGGAAGTGGTTTGTGAAACTGTAGAGCAGTTAGGTGTTGTGACTGATAATAACCTGGAAGGAGCAGTGGCAGTATGAGGGTGAGAATAGAAGGGCATCTTAGAGGACTGAAGACCTGTGAGTCTGGGCAGAGAGCTGTGGAGAAGTCAGCAGTGAGTTCCCTTGAAACTGCACAGCCTGCTTGGGAACAGAATTCCTTCATCTTGTAGGGCTATGGGTGGCTGAGTTTCTGCACCTATTAATATAGGGGTGACATGCAGGTTTTGAGTGACCTGAAGTTTAATTAACTTTAAGAGCCCTCTTAGGGAAAAAAAATACAAAATAGGTACAAAAATGAATATTCATTGGAGAGAGAAGAAATTACAACAAATCACAAAAAGCTGAAAAAGAAAATGTCATAACTTTATTATAACTATTTTTAAAGTTTTTTAATATGGGCCATTTTTAAAGACTTTATTTAGTTGTTACGATATTGCTTCTGTTGTATATTTTTTGGTTTTTTGGTCTTGAGGCATGTGGGGTCTTAGCTCCTCGACCAGGGAGGGCTTGAACCCACACCCCCTACCTGGGAATGCAAAACTTTAGCCACTGGATCACCAGGGAAGTCCCTCTTATTATCAATTAGGAGCCTGACATCCTTTCTCTGAATATTTGTTTTTAAATTGAGTTTAATTTGTTTGCAGGAGACTGCTTGGACATTTATTTATAATTGTTGTGGAACATAAAGTTCACTGTTTTGAAGTGTACAGTTCAGTGGTTTTTAGTATATTCACTGTCATACAACCATGAAAGTTAAAGTGAAAGTTGCTCAGTTGTGTCTGACTCTTTGAGACTCCATGGACTTACACAGTCCATGGAATTCTCCAGGCCAGAATATTGGAGTGGGTAGCCTTTCCCTTCTCCAGGGGATCTTCCCAACTCAGGGATCAAATCCAGGTCTCCCGCATAGAAGGGAGATTCTTTACCAGTTGAGCCACCAGGGAAGCAGAAGAATTCTGGAGTGGGTAACTTGTCCCTTACCTGGTGGATCTCCCCAACCCAGGAACTCAACTAGGGTCTCCTGCATTGCAGGCCAATTCTTTACCAACTGACCTATCAGGGAATTATAACCATTATCTAATTCTATTCTATCTAATTCTATCTATCTATAACCACTATCTATTCTATTTTAAACCATTTCTATCATGCCCCCCAAATCTCTGTCACTATTGGCAGTCAGTCCCAACACTACCCCTAACTCCCTATCCCTTAGGAATACTAATCTATTTTCTGTCATTATAAATTTGTCTATTCTGGACTTTTCATATAAATGGTGTCATGTTGTTGTTGTTTAGTAGCTAAGTCATGTCCAACTCTTTGCAACTACATAGACTTTAGCCCACCAGGCTCCTCTGTCCATGAAATTTTTCAGGCAAGACTACTGGAATGTGTTGCCATTTCCTTCTCCAGGGAAATGGTATTGCACAGTATGTGATCTTTTGTTCTGGCTTCTTTCACTTAGCATAATGTTTTTAAGGAGTTTGTTTTGTTTAAGCATAATGTTGTAGAGGATTTTATATGTTTTAAAAAATGTATTGAAGTAAAATTTATATCACATGAAATTGACCACTTTAAAATGAGCAATTCAAGTGGAATTTAGTACATTCTCAGTGTTATACAACCATCACCTCTATCTAGTTCCAGAACAGTTTTATCAGCTTTAAAGGAAATCCCACACCCATTAAGCAGTTATTTCCTTTCTCCCTCCCCAAGCCACTGACAACCACCAATCTAATCTCTGTCTCTATGGATTTACCTATTCTGGATATTTCACATGAAAGGAATTATATGGTATGTTACTGTCTGTGTTTGGTTTCTATCATTTCACATAAGGTTTTGTAGAATATATTGGTACTTTATTGCTTAAATGGCAACCCACTCCAGTATTCTTGCCTGGAGAATCTCACGGACAGAGGAGTCTGGTAGGCTACAGTCCATGGGGTCGCAAGGGTCAAACACAACTTAGAGACCAAACCACCACCACCACCACCGTGGCTAAGTAATATTACACTGTATGAATGTGTCATAATTTGTTTATCCACTCTTCAGTTCAGTTTAGTCTCTTAGTTATGTCCGACTCTTTGCGACTCCATGGACTGCAGCATGCCACGTCTCTCTGTCTATCATCAACTCCCAGAGTTTACTCAAACTCATGTCCATTGAGCCGGTGATGCTATCCAACCATCTCATCCTCTGCCATCTCCTTCTCCTTCTGCCTTCAATCTTTCCCATCATCAGGGTCTTTTCAAATGAGTCAGTTCTTTGCATCAGGTGGCCAAAGTATTGGAGTTTCGGTTTCAACATCAGTCCTTCCAATGAACACCCAGGACTGATCTCCTTTAGGATGAACTGGTTGGATCTCCCTGCAGTCCAAGGGACCCTCAAGAGTCTTCTCCAACACCACAGTTCAAAAGCATCAATTCTTCTGCGCTCAGTTTTCTTTATGGTCCAACTCACACATTCATCATGACTACTGGAAAAACCATAGCTTTGATTAGACGGACCTTTGTCGATAAGGTAATGTCTCTGCTTTTTAATATGCTGTCCAATTGATCATAGTTTTTCTTCCAAGGAGCAAGTGTCTTTTAATTTCATGGCTGCAGTAACCATCTGCAGTGATTTTGGAGCCAAAAAAAATAAAGTCTGTCACCATTTCCACTGTTTCTCCATCTATTTGCCATGGAGAAGGAAATGGCAAACCACTTCCGTGTTCTTGCCTTGAGAACCCCATGAACAGTAGGATAAGTACCCACTCTTATTCTGATGGAAATATGTTTTTTCTGCCTTTTGGCTATTGTAAGTAGTATTACTAAAATATGTGTATGTGGATTTCTTTGATTAGCCATTTACAATTATCTGGGGTACATACTGAGGAGTGGAATTGCTGAGTCATATGATAATTTTATGTTAACTTTTTGAAGAACTGCCAAATCATTTTCCAAAGCAGCAAAGGGATTTTAGCTTCTACCTGAATGTATAAGAATTGCAATTTCTCTGCCTCCTCCTCAACACTTGTTGTTTTCTGTTTTTTATGATAATCATCCTAGTGGGTGTGTACACAGAAGAACTGTACAAAAAAGACTTCACAACCCAGATAATCACGAAGGTATGATCATTCCCACTCACCTAGAGCTGGACATCCTGGAATGTGAAGTCAGGTGGGCCTTAGGAAGCATCACTATGAACAAAGCTAGTGGAGGTGATGGAATTCCAGTTGAGCTATTTCAAATTATCAAAGATGATGCTATAAAAGTGCTGCACTCAATATGCCAGCAAATTTGGAAAACTCAGCAGTGGCCACAGGATTGGAAGAGGTCAGATTTCATTCCAATCACAAAAAAAGATAATGCCAAAGAATGCTCAAACTACAGCACAATTGCACTCATCTCACACGCTGGTAAAGTAATACTCATAATTCTCCAAGCCAGGCTTCAGCAATATGTGAACCGTGAACTTCCAGATGTTCAAGCTGGTTTTAGAAAAGGCAGAGGAACAAGAGATCAAGAGATCAAATTGCCAACATCCGCTGGATCATGGAAAAAGCAAGAGAGTTCCAGAAAAAACATCTATTTCTGCTTTATTGACTATGTCAAAGCCTTTGACTGTGTGGCTCACAATAAACTGTGGAAAATTCTGAAAGAGATGGGAATACCAAACCAGCTGACTTGGCTCTTGAGAAACCTATATGCAGGTCAGGAAGCAGCAGTTAGAAGTGGACATGGAACAACAGACTGGTTCCAAATAGGAAAAGGAGTACGTCAAGGCTGTATGTTGTCACCCTGCTTATTTAACTTCTACTCAGAGTATGTCATGAGAAACACTGGGCTGGAGGAAGCACAAGCTGGAATCAAGATTGCTGGGAGAAATATCAATAACCTCAGATATGCAGATGACAACACCCTTATGGCAGAAAGTGAAGAAGAACTAAAGAGCCTCTTGATGAAAGCAAAAGAAGAGAGTGAAAAAGTTGGCTTAAAGCTCAACATTCAGAAAACGAAGATCATGGCATCCAGTCTCATCACTTCATGGGAAATAGATGGGGAAACAGTGGAAACAGTGGCTGGCTTTATTTTTCTGGGCTCCAAAATCACTGTGGATGGTGATTGCAGCCATGAAATTAAAAGATGCTTACTCCTTGGAAGGAAAGTTATCACCAACCTAGACAGCATATGCAAAAGCAGAGACATTACTTTGCCAGCAAAGGTCCGTCTAGTCAAAGCTATGGTTTTTCCAGTAGTCATGCATGAATGTGTGAGTTGGACCATAAAGAAAACTGAGCGCAGAAGAATTGATGCTTTTGAACTGTGGTGTTGGAGAAGACTCTTGAGGGTCCCTTGGACTGCAGGGAGATCCAACCAGTTCATCCTAAAGGAGATCAGTCCTGGGTGTTCATTGGAAGGACTGATGTTGAAACCGAAACTCCAATACTTTGGCCACCTGATGCAAAGAACTGACTCATTTGAAAAGACCCTGATGATGGGAAAGATTGAAGGCAGAAGGAGAAGGAGATGGCAGAGGATGAGATGGTTGGATAGCATCACCGGCTCAATGGACATGAGTTTGAGTAAACTCTGGGAGTTGATGATAGACAGAGAGACGTGGCATGCTGCAGTCCATGGAGTCGCAAAGAGTCGGACATAACTAAGAGACTAAACTGAACTGAAGAGTGGATAAACAAATTATGACACATTCATACAGTGTAATATTACTTAGCCACGGTGGTGGTGGTGGTGGTTTGGTCTCTAAGTTGTGTTTGACCCTTGCGACCCCATGGACTGTAGCCTACCAGACTCCTCTGTCCGTGAGATTCTCCAGGCAAGAATACTGGAGTGGGTTGCCATTTAAGCAATAAAGTACCAATATATTCTACAAAACCTTATGTGAAATGATAGAAACCAAACACAGACAGTAACATACCATATAATTCCTTTCATGTGAAATATCCAGAATAGGTAAATCCATAGAGACAGAGATTAGATTGGTGGTTGTCAGTGGCTTGGGGAGGGAGAAAGGAAATAACTGCTTAATGGGTGTGGGATTTCCTTTAAAGCTGATAAAACTGTTCTGGAACTAGATAGAGGTGATGGTTGTATAACACTGAGAATGTACTAAATTCCACTTGAATTGCTCATTTTAAAGTGGTCAATTTCATGTGATATAAATTTTACTTCAATACATTTTTTAAAACATATAAAATCCTCTACAACATTATGCTTAAACAAAACAAACTCCTTAAAAACATTATGCTAAGTGAAAGAAGCCAGATACAAAAGATCACATACTGTGCAATACCATTTCCCTGGAGAAGGAAATGGCAACACATTCCAGTAGTCTTGCCTGAAAAATTTCATGGACAGAGGAGCCTGGTGGGCTAAAGTCTATGTAGTTGCAAAGAGTTGGACATGACTTAGCTACTAAACAACAACAACATGACACCATTTATATGAAAAGTCCAGAATAGACAAATTTATAATGACAGAAAATAGATTAGTATTCCTAAGGGATAGGGAGTTAGGGGTAGTGTTGGGACTGACTGCCAATAGTGACAGAGATTTGGGGGGCATGATAGAAATGGTTTAAAATAGAATAGATAGTGGTTATAGATAGATAGAATTAGATAGAATAGAATTAGATAATGGTTATAATTCCCTGATAGGTCAGTTGGTAAAGAATTGGCCTGCAATGCAGGAGACCCTAGTTGAGTTCCTGGGTTGGGGAGATCCACCAGGTAAGGGACAAGTTACCCACTCCAGAATTCTTCTGCTTCCCTGGTGGCTCAACTGGTAAAGAATCTCCCTTCTATGCGGGAGACCTGGATTTGATCCCTGAGTTGGGAAGATCCCCTGGAGAAGGGAAAGGCTACCCACTCCAATATTCTGGCCTGGAGAATTCCATGGACTGTGTAAGTCCATGGAGTCTCAAAGAGTCAGACACAACTGAGCAACTTTCACTTTAACTTTCATGGTTGTATGACAGTGAATATACTAAAAACCACTGAACTGTACACTTCAAAACAGTGAACTTTATGTTCCACAACAATTATAAATAAATGTCCAAGCAGTCTCCTGCAAACAAATTAAACTCAATTTAAAAACAAATATTCAGAGAAAGGATGTCAGGCTCCTAATTGATAATAAGAGGGACTTCCCTGGTGATCCAGTGGCTAAAGTTTTGCATTCCCAGGTAGGGGGTGTGGGTTCAAGCCCTCCCTGGTCGAGGAGCTAAGACCCCACATGCCTCAAGACCAAAAAACCAAAAAATATACAACAGAAGCAATATCGTAACAACTTAAATAAAGTCTTTAAAAATGGCCCATATTAAAAAACTTTAAAAATAGTTATAATAAAGTTATGACATTTTCTTTTTCAGCTTTTTGTGATTTGTTGTAATTTCTTCTCTCTCCAATGAATATTCATTTTTGTACCTATTTTGTATTTTTTTTCCCTAAGAGGGCTCTTAAAGTTAATTAAACTTCAGGTCACTCAAAACCTGCATGTCACCCCTATATTAATAGGTGCAGAAACTCAGCCACCCATAGCCCTACAAGATGAAGGAATTCTGTTCCCAAGCAGGCTGTGCAGTTTCAAGGGAACTCACTGCTGACTTCTCCACAGCTCTCTGCCCAGACTCACAGGTCTTCAGTCCTCTAAGATGCCCTTCTATTCTCACCCTCATACTGCCACTGCTCCTTCCAGGTTATTATCAGTCACAACACCTANGTATCATGGACTCAATGGATGTGAGTCTGAGTGAACTCCGGGAGTTGGTGATGGACAGGGGGGCCTGGCGTGCTGTGATTCATGGGGTTGCAAAGAGTTGGACATGACTGAGAGAGTGAACTGAACTGAACTAAAAGTTTGGTTGAGTAATTTTGCATTTGACCCTCACTATCCCAGAAATGTTCGTGGCCATATACATATATATGTATGTATTTAAAGCCTTCCTAACAGCTTTTAAAAATACTTTCCAAAATCAGGGTGGAATACTGAATCAATTCTGTAAAATATTGCTGAAAATCCTCTTATGAAAATGTATACCAAGGAGTACAACAAGGCTGTTTTTTGTCACCCTGTTTATTTAACTTATACACAGAGGTCATCTTGAGAAATGCCAGGTTGAATGAGTTACAAACTGGAATCAAGTTTGCCTGGGGAAATATTAACAACCTCAGATATGCAGATGATACAATAGCAGAACATGAAGAGGAACTAAAGAACGTCATGGTGAGGGCAAAGGAGAAGAGTAAATAAGCCGGCTTAAAACTTGATATTAAAAAAACTAAGGTTATGGCATCCAGTCCCATCACTTCAGCAAGTACATGTGGAAAATGTGGAAACATTGACTGATTTCCTCTTCTTGGGTTCTAAAATCAATGTGGATGGTGACTGCAGCCTTAATATTAGATGATTGCTTCTTGGCTGGAAAGCTATGACAAACATAGACAGTGTGTTAAAAAGCAAAGAGAGCACTTTGCCAACAAAGTTGCATATTGTCAAGGCTATGGTCTTTCCAGTAGTCATGTACACATGTGAGAGTTGGACCATAAAGAAGGCAGAGTACCAAAGAACTGATGCCTTCAAACTCTGGTGCTGGAAAAGATTCTTGAGATTCCCTTGGACAGCAAGAAGATCAAACCAGACACTCTTAAAGGAAATCAACCTTGAATATTCATTGGAAGTACTGTAGTCAAAGCTGAAACTCCAATAATTTGGCTACCTGATGCAACACCCAACTCATTGCAAAAGACCTTTATGCTGGGAAAGATTGAAGGCAGAAGGAAAAAAGGGAAAAAGAGGATGAGATGATTGGATGGCATCACTGATTCAATGGGCATTAATTTGGGCAAACTCTGGAAGATGGTGTGGGACAGGGAAGCCTGATGTGCTGAAGTCCAGGGGTCACAAAAGGTCAGACACAAGTTGGTGACTGAACAACAACAAATATTTTCTATAAACATATTTAATTATTTATATTTAAATTAACCATACTGTTCTGAAGATGCATGCATTAACTTGAAAGAACAAAACTAGCTGGAGCTTCAGAGGGCATGTGAATTTGGGAGGAAAATTTCAGTAATTTTCTTAGCCATTGAGTCCTCTTCATATGCCTCTTCTTCCTATTAATTACAACTACCGCCACTTTCACTATCTTCTTCTTGTTTACCATAGCAATCATCACTATCACTATCACCACCACCATTAATATCATCATCAGCACAACCACCATCATCATTATATTGCTATCTGTAATGAGGCACCGGGCAATATTGCAAGACTTTCAATGTGCTAAGTCTCACAACAATCCTAGTGGCATAGGTATTGCGGTCTCTGTCTTACAGATAAGAAAGTTGAAGCACAGAGATTCTGAGTCATGTACCTATGACAGAGCCAGAATAAAAACTTAGATTTTCTGACTTTAGGATCTCTATCTGCTCACTTATTGCACAACACTGTAGTTGGTATCATGGAGACCTACACACGGAGGTTCTTCTAAAATCCTTGGAAGGGCACCGTAACTGTTTTTGAGTAATACTGAATGACTAGAGAAAGCCTCCCATTACAAATTGTTTCCTCTTTGTTGGCATTTTTCTTATATATTTGACATATTGAAATTGAAAATTTTATATTATTAATCCCATTAGTCACTTCCATATTTATTTTGTATTTATGTTTAATCATTCCTTAAAGCATACCCAGATAAATACTTTCCAATTTTAAATATAATTATTTTATAGTTTTATTATATATTTCAATTAATAGTCATTTTGAAATTATTTTGGTCAAGGGTTTTCTACTTGATTGTCACGTTTCTATGCAATCAGTGTGTGTGTGTGTGTAAGTGTGTGATGTTAATGTATACTACATGATATCAACCTTTTTTCTCCTTTTCCTTTTCTTTTTATTGATTTTTTGTTGAGCTAGAATTAATGTAAAATAACTTATCTTCTTTCCACAGCTGTTTCATCTTTTCATCACCCTTTCAAATTTTAAAATAAGTGTTTCACACAATTTTCAGGAGTTTTGTATTTAGTAGGAGAAATAAGGTAAAGATATCAACTATATCTTCCCAGAAACAAAAATCTCCAATTCATAAGTGCTTTTAAAAGTGTATTATTTCATTTGAAAATATTTGAAAACTTTCCAGAGATATTTATGTTATTAAATTTTCCCTTCACTTATTTTTTTATTGAAATATAGTTGACTTACAATGTTGTATTAATTTCAGGTGTACAACATTATGACTCAAAGTTTTTTTATAGATTATACTTAAAGTTATTGTATAATAATGGGTATGTTCTCTGTGCAGTACAATATAGCCTAGAACCTTATTTATTTTATATATAATAGTCTGTTTCTCTTAATACCATATACCTATCTTGTCCTCCTTCCCCCCTCCCCATTGGTAACTACTAATTAGTTCTTAATATCTATGAGTTTTTTTTTTTTTGTTTCTTTACAAGTTCATTTGCTTTATTTTTTAGATTCTACATGTATCTTATAACATACCATGTTTGTCTTTCTCTGACATATTTCACTAGGCATAATACATATTGTTGCAACTTGCAAAATTTCATTCTTTTGTATGACTAAAATTCCATTGTGAGTGTGTATGTATACATATATGTGTGTGTGTGTGTGTGTGTGTGTGAGGAGAATTATATATAATTCTTCTTCTCCATTCATTTGTTCATGAAAACTTAGGTTACTTTCATATTTTAGCTATTGTGAATAAAGCTGTCACAAACATTAGAGTTCATGTATATTTCTGAATTAGAATTTTCATTATCTTTGAATATAGGCCCAGGAGTGGAAGTGCTGGATCATAGGAAACAATTTTTTAGCTTTTGAGTAAACGCCATAATCTTCTTTAAGTGGGTATACCATTTAATATTCTCACAAACAGTGTGCAAGGGATCCCTTTTCTCCCCACACTAGCCAAAATTTGATATGTGTCTTCTATTTGATGATAGTCATCCTGATGTGTATGAGGTTTCTTACTGCAGTTTTGATTTGCACGTCTCTGATGATTAACTATGTTGAACATCTTCTCATGAGACTGTTGCCATCTCTATATAGCTTCTTTAGCATTTCTATATAACATCTGTATAGCTTCTTTGGAAAAATGCCTATTTATGTCTATTGCCCGCTTTAAAAATCACACTGTATTTTTTTACCTTGTATGAGCTATTTATATTTTTGGATATTAATCCCTTATCTCCCAAGTCATATCACTTAAAACTAAGTTCTCCCATTCAGTAGACTGTCTTTTCATTTTGTTAATAGTTTCCTTTGCTGTAAAAATCTTTATAGTTTTATTAGTTCCAACTTGTTTATTTTTTGCTTTTGCTTTATTTGCCTTGCTAAGTCACTTCAGTCGTGTCCGACTCTGTGCGACCTCAGAGACGGCAGCCCACCAGGCTCCCCCGTCCCTGGGATTCTCCAGGCAAGAACACTGGAGTGGGTTGCCATTTCTTCTCCAATGCATGAAAGTGAAAAGTGAAAGTGAAGTCGCTCAGTCGTGCCTGACTCTTAGCGACCCCATGGACTACAGCCTACCAGGCTCCTCCGTCCATGGGATTCTCCAGGCAAGAGTACTGGAGTGGGATGCCATTGCCTTCTCCATTTGCCTTAGGGGATAGATTTAAAAAATATTGCTGCAATTTTTGTCGAAAAGTATCCTGCCTGTGTTTTCTCCTAGGAGTTCTATGATTTCCCATCTTGCCTTTGCATCTTTATTCTAGTTTGAGTTTATTTTTGTATGCGGTATGAGAAAATATTCAAACTTCATTTTTTCCATGTAGCTTTCCTGGTCTTCCAGCACTATTTATTGAAGAGACTGTCTTTTCCAAAATATACTATTGCTTCTTTTGTTATTGATTAATTGATCATAAGTGCATGCATGTATTTCTGGGCTCTCTATTCTGTTCTATTAATCTCTGTGTCAGTTTTTGTGCCAATACCATGCTGGTTTGATTACTGCAGCTTCATAATATAGTCTGAAGTCAGGGTCCATGACACTTCCAACTCAATTCTAATTTCTCAAGAACGCTTTGGCTATCCAAGATCTTTTTCATTTCCATACAATTTTCAAAATGATTTGTTCCAGTTCTGTGAAAAATGCCATTGGTATTTTGATAGGGATTGCATTTAATCTGTAGATTACCTTGGATAGTATGGTCATATAAAATATTAATTCTTTTATTCATCAACAGAGTTCATTTTCCATCTTTTTGTGTTATCTTCATCTTTTTTTTTTTTTTTGCTAATTTCTTATAATTTTTGGAGTGTGTGTGTGTGTGCTCAGTCACTTCAGTCATGTCCAGCTTTTTGTGACCCTCTGGACTGTAGCCTGCCAGGCTCCTCTGTCCACGGGATTCTCCAGGTAAGAATACTGGAGTGGGTTGCCATGCCCTACTCTAGAGGATCTTCCCTATTCAGAGATAAAACCCATGTCTCCTGCATTGCAGATTCTTCATCCACTGAGCCACCTGGGAGCCAGATTTTTAGAGTGAGGATCGTTTACTTCTTTAGTTAGGACAATTCCTAGGTATTTTAATTTTTCTGATGCAATTGTCAATGAGATTTCTTTTCAAACTTCTCTTTCTGAGAGTTCATTGCTAATGTATAGAAGTACAACAGACTTCTGCGTATTAATTTTTTATCCTGCAACTTTACCAAATTCAGTGATAGCAGTAGTGCTTTGATGCTGTATTTAGTGTTTCTATGTATAGTATCATGTTATCTGCAAACAATGATAGTTTCTGCAGTGATAGTTTTACTTTTTTCTTTTGCATTTTTGTGCCTTTTATTTCTTTTGCTTTTCTGATAGCTATGGCTAGAACTTCCAACAGCATGTTGTATAAAATTGGTGAGAGTAAGACTCTTTATCTTCTTCCTGATCTTAGAGAAAATGCTTTCGCTTTTCACTGTTGAATGTCATGTTTTAGCTGTGGGGCTATCATATATGGTTTTTATATGTTGAGGTACATTTCCTCCATACCTTTAAAATCATAAATTAATGTTAAATTTTGTCAAAAGTTTCTTGCCTGGAGAATCCCAGGGACGGAGGAGCCTGGTGGGCTGCCGTCTACGGGGTCACACAGAGTCGGACACGACTGAAGCGACTTAGCAGTAGCAGCATTAAGATGATCACTTGTTAATGTGGTGTATCACATTATTTGATTTGTTGATAATGAACCATCATTGCATCCCTGGGATAAATCTCATTTAATCATAATGTAGGGTCCTTTAAATGTATTGCTGGATTTAGTTTGCCATTATTTTATTGAGGATTTTCACATCTATGTTCATCAATGGTAATGACCTATAATTTTTTTTTTTTTTTGGTATCATTGTCTGCTTTGGATTTCAGGGTGATGCTGGCCTCATACGTTAAGTTTGTGAGCTGTCCTTCCTCTGCAAATTTTTGTACGTTTCAGAAGGATATGTATTAATTCTTCTCTAAATATTTGATAATATTGACCTGGAAATCCATGTGGTCCTGGACTTTTGTTTGTGGGAGTTTTAAAATTACTGATTCAATCTCATTGACTGGTCTGTTCACACTTTTTATTTCTTGTTGGTTCTTTCTTCAGAGATTGTAGATTGCTAAGAATTTGTTAATTTCTTCTAGGTTAGAGCATAGTTGTTTGGAATAGTCTCTTATGATCTTTGGTACTTTTGTGATGTTGGTTATAACTTCTTTTTCATTTACGATTTTATTGATCTTGGCTCTTTTTTCTCTTGATGAGTCTGGCTAAACAGTTTTTTTCCCTTGGTCTTTTCAAAGAGCCAACATTAATCTTTTCTATTTTTGTAGTTTCTATTTCTAAATTTTTATGATTTCATACTTTGACTGCTTTTCTTGTTCTTCTAGTTCCTTTACATGTTAGCTTAGGTTGCTTATTTGAGATTTTTCTTTTTTATTTTTCCCTCAGGTAGGCTTGTATCACTATAAAATCCCCTCTTGAAATTGCTTTTGCTGCATCCCATAAGTTTTTGGTAGCTGTGGGTTTTTTTTTTGTTTGTTTGCTTTGATGTTTTTATTTTTTATTTTTTTCAACTCATTAAAAGTTTAATTGATTAGCTACATTAGTACTATTTAGCACATAGAGGTTTTGGTTAATGGGCAAAATACTTAACAAAAGAAATTAATTAAAATAGTTTTAAATGTTTTAAATGTTAAAAATATATTCCATGACCCACTTGTTGCTTGGTACCATATTGTTGACTTCACATCTTTGTACATCTTTGTGTTTGTTTCAGGTTTTGTTTCTTATAGTTGATTTCTAGTCTCATAGTAGCTTGAAAATATATGTATATATAAACTCATTATAACAGGTATCATAACATTCAGAGTGACAAAAGTGGTGAAAAATAGACACTTTTACACTATCAATTCATATCGTTATGGCATAAAATGTGGCATTATTTGTTGAAATAAGTGCTCATAAATTTTGACTTATGAATTTATTTGACAGAAATATAGTACAAGAAAAAATAATAATGATACTAATAGAATAAAAACAAAATGGACACCACATTTATTGTCATGCTATTTTTAAACAACTTGAATGGTGGAAGCTATTATGCTCCATTCAAATTCTTGATTACTTCAGAGTCATTAAAAAGAAGTAGCATAAAATGTATTGCACTGGCTGGATGCCTGCAGCACTTTATAAAATGCAAGATCCAGGATGGTATGTTGAGTATGAATTTGTCTGAGCAAAAAAAACACACAACCTGTGTGTGTGCATATGTATGCATTTATGTTTTCCTGAGCAAACATAAATGCGTGGGACAAGTACAATGTGTACTCCCCACAGCTCAGTGTTAAGCAAACTTCTGGATGGCATGAGGAATGTTGTAATGTTTTTTCTTTACTCGAGACAGTTTAAAAATTATTGAAGCATGCAACTTATCACCAAAAAGTCACCCCCAAATACTGTTTTTGTTTGTGTTTGCCTAATATGGAAAAGTAGAAACTAAAAATAAGTCAAATGAAATAGGAAATTTGAGGAATCTGTGGGCAAATTATTATCAGTGGTAATATTTTTTTAATTTTTAAAATTATGATAATATTATAATACCCAAATTTATCCAATAGTATTAATAGTATTCAAATACTCACACTTATTCAATACTATTATAATACCTAAATTTGCCCAAATGTTAGTTCAGTTAGTAAGTTCAGATATTCTTGGATATAGCTGAAAATCCAGAGGTATGGTCACTGGGTAATTATAATAATAGCACATGGTCTAATTCCACAGAATGGACCTACATTCAGTGATTTTTGGCTTCTTGTGATTCGGCCAGTCATAATTACATTTCTCTCACTCCCCATAAATTAGAAACAGCCGATTAGAAAAACTCTGGGGGAAAAAACTCAAAAATAACCATGAAATTGCAAAGGACTTTCCAGAGAGCAATATTCAAATTATCACCATGATTTTTCAAACTTTACTATGCTAACTGTAATTTGTTTTCTAGTTTCTTTTTGGAGGATGAGATCTTTCATTTGACAATACTTTTTGAAGGGGTTTTATCTTCCTTTTGGAAGCTCCCACGTTGTCACCTGTGTCACATGACATAATCTGTCCTTGTCTCACAGCTCACATGTGCTCACATTGATGTTCCAGGGACTCACAGCAGATACGAGAATGTGAGACTGGGTCAAGAGAAGAGCAGCCACTACTGTATGGTGGATGGCTCTGAAAGCATCTTTGTCTCACTGGGAGAATGGCATTTTCTGAAAGAAAATAGTCCCCTTTCATATTTTTATATTGATACATTTCCAGTGGTCATTCCATATTACACCTAAAAGTTCTTGAGTCACAGAGTAAGGAACAAGAGCTTTGAGATTCCTGGATGTGTGCTGGGTGGAGGGGTATGACTGACCAGAAGGAAAAATGTCTTATAAGAGAAGACATGATGGAGAGAGTATGAGGAGGATGCTGTGGGCATTGGGGCCAGAGGGGAGGGGCAGGAATATGTAGAGATAGGAGAGTCAAAGAGAGCTGAGGTCCTGGGGAGGCAACACTTGCTGCTCTCTCCTTTTGATTCACTCTCCGATGCCTGAGAGCCACATGAATCAAGAGATCCTCTAAAAGAATGTGTGCAGTCTAAATACTCATCAATGCATCCTCTGCTGTAGCTTTCATGTAACAATTTGCATCAATTTAGCTCACATAGAAATAATCTCTGAAAAAAACAAGTACCCTATGGCCAATCTTAGATGTTGAACCTGAAAAACAATACAAAACAAAGCAAGGTCATAGATACAAAGAAAAGATTGGTGGCTGCCAGAGGCAGAGGGCAAAGGGTGAGAGAAATGGGTGAAGGGAGTCAAAACGCAAATAATAATAATAACTTCCAATAGATAAGTTTGGATTATTTTTCTTTTGGTGATTTTGGGGGGAGGGGGGCGGGTAAGAAGCATAAGAAGAGAGTGAGTCCTGTTCAGTTCATGCTGATTCCCACGATAGGCACATTACATTGCCACAGAATCTCTGATGTTGATTGCTTCTCAGCAAGATAATGAGATGGAGTTTGCATTTTCTCGAATCATGAGACAACTGTGAACACTGCTCAAGAGAATAAGCACGTGAATGGGGATACAATCTCATGCGGAAAGGATTGCATTCCCAACAAACAACGCTGTATTAAATTAAACTATTTCCATTTCAATCATGGAGAGAATTGGTTAGAGAAATGTATGTGATTGTCAAAAATACTATTATTAAATGATCCTGTGGTGCTTTCCTACAAATTGTAGTAAAGACAAACAGCATGAATGTCAATGTGATTCAGAAACATGAGGCATGATCAAATTATGAGCCATTTAGTTGCAGTTGAAGAATAAGAGAGATGTTTCTCCTAAAAGTTGCCTGCCAGTGGACGGGTCACAATCTGCATTTGTTTGCCCTGAGAATGACACCTGGGTTGGGCAGACACTTTGAGTGGCTCAGGCCAGTGTCCAACATGTATCAGCAAAGAACTGTGATAAAATACCCATGCTCTTGGAATTCATTGGTCTTCCAATGTTCCATTGGCTTGATGGATGGTGGAAATGACTTTTTGAAAACGCAGGTGCAGTGCCAGGTAGGTGGCAATACTTTTCAGGAGAAATGCAAGGTTCTCCAGGAGGTTGCACATAGTTTGAATCATCATCCAGTAGATGGTGGTATTTCTCTGATGGTAAGAGTTTACAGCTTCAGAAATCAAGAGATGGAGATGGAAATCGTACTATCATTATTATCCTTAGTGACCCACTAGTGAAATTTTGCTTCTAGTTCTCATGACTTATATTCTGCAGGTCTAGAGATCTTATCTTCCACAGGAGAGACCTATGATTCCATTGAATTGGAGGTTTAGATGGCCATCCAGCCACTTTGGGTTTCCATACTTCTGAATCATCAGGCAAGGAAGGAAATTACTGGCTGGAGTAATTGATTCTGACTGCTGAGGGGAAAGTGGATGACATTACTCCACAGTGGAGTTAAGAAAGTATATGACTGGAACTGGAGAAGGAAATACAAGAGTATGCTGGATCCCCTAGTACGTCTCAGTATTACCACGCCCTTTGGTTGAGGTCGATGAAAACAATCCAACTCTAGCAGGGCTACTAATGGCTCAGTACTTTGTGAGAGAAGCTTTGGGTCACCTCACCATCCAAAGAACGATAACTATCTTAGATATTTGCTAAAGTCAAAGGGACTATGTAATAGAAGAAGGTCGTTATAAATATCAGCAATGAATACTATTACAGTAAAGAGGGGTGTAATTGTTTGAGTATTCTTCCTTATTTTGTTATGAGTATGTTTCTGTAGCAAATAATTTTGCTTCTCTTATTCTCTAAAAGATAACATGAGATATATTGACTTTATATCACAGTATTAAAGTATTAGTAAATTTACAGTATTTCAGTTGCTGTTCAGTGGCTCAGTCATGTATTACTCTTTGAGAGTGCATGGACTATAGCTTCCCAGGCTTCCCTGTCCTTCAGTATCTCCCAGAGTTTGCTCAAACTCAAGTACATTGATCAATGATGCCATCCAACCATCTTATCCTCCTGTTGCCCCTTGTCCTCAAGCTCACAACCTAAATTGTTCTTGCTCAGTTGTATCCAACTCTTTGAGACTGCATGGACTGCAGCACACCAGGCTTTACTGTCATTCACTATCTCCTGGAGTTTGCTCAAATTCATGTCCATTGAGTCAATGATGTCATCCAACCATCTCATTCTCTGTTGCCACCTTCTCCTCCTGCCCTCAATCTTTCCCAGTATCAAGGGCTTTACCAATGAGTCAGTTCTTCGCATCAGGTGGCCAAAGTATTGAAGCTTCAGCTTCAGCATCAGTTCTTCCAATGAATATTCAGGGTTGATTTCCTCTAGCATTGATTAGTTTTATCTCCTGGCAGCCCAAGGGACTCTCAGAGTCTTCTCTAGCACCACAATCTGAAAGCATCAATTCTTCAGTGCTCAGTCTTTTTTAGGTTACAATTCCCACATCCATACATGATTACTTGAAAAATGATAGCTTTGACTATATGGACATTTTTTGGCAAACTGATGACTCTGCTTTTTAAAACATGGTCTATTTTTCATACCTTTCCTTACAAGGGAAAGCATCTTTTAATTTCATGGCTGCAGTCATGGTCTGCAGTGATTTTTTGAGCCCAAGAAAATAAAATCCCTCACTTCTTCTACTTTTTTCCCATCTACTTGCCATGAAGTGATGGGGCCTGTTGCTATGATCTTAATTTCTTGAATGTTGAGTATTACATCAGCTTTCTCTCTTTCATCTTCATCAAGAAGCTCTTTAGTTCCTCTTCTCTTTATGCCATTAGAATGGTATAATCTGCATGTCTCACACTGTTGATATTTCTCCTGGCAATCTTGATTCCAGCTTGTGATTCATCCAACCTGACATTTCACTTCATGTACTCTGCATATACATTGTAAATGTATATATATTGATGTACTTTGACAACCTGATGTGAGGAACTGACTCATTGGAAAGACCCTGACGCTGGGAAAGACTGAAGGCAAGAGGACAAGGGGATGACAGAGGATGGGTGTTATCACTGCCTCAGTGCACATGAGTTTGAGCAAACTCCAGGGTTAGTCAGTTCAGTTCAGTCGCTCATGTCCGAGTCTTTGTGACCCCATGAATAGCAGCATACCAGGCCTCCCTGTCCATCACCAACTCCCGGAGTACACTCAAACTCATATCCATTGAGTCAGTGATGCCATCCAGCCATCTCATCCTCTGCCGTCCCCTTCTCCTCCTGCCCCCAATCCCTCTCAACATCAGAGTCTTTTCCAAGGAGTCAACTCTTCGCATGAGGTGGTCAAAGTTTTGGAGTTTCAGCTTTAGCATAAGTCCTTCCAATGAACACCCAGGAGTGATCTCCTTTAGAATGGACTGGTTTGGATCTCCTTGCAGTCCAAGGGACTCTAAGGAGTCTTCTCCAACACCACAGTTCAAAAGAATAAATTCTTTGGTGTTCAGCTTTATTCACAGTCCAATTCTCTCATCCATACATGACCACAGGAAAAACCAAAGCCTTGACTAGACAGATCTTTGTTGGCAAAGTAATGTCTCTGCTTTTCAATATGCTATCTAGGTTGGTCATAACTTTCCTTACAAGGAGTAAGCATCTTTTAATTTCATGGCTGCAGTCACCATCTGCAGTGATTTTGGAGCCCACAAAAATAAAGTCAGCCACCGTTTCCCCATTTATTTCTCATGAAGTGATTGGACCAGAGGCCATGATCTTAGTTTTCTGAATGTTGAACTTTAAGCCAACTTTTTCACTCTCCTCTTTCACTTTCATCAAGAGGCTGTTTAGTTCCTCTTCACTTTCTGCCATAAGGGTGGTGTCATCTGCATATCTGAGGTGATTGATATTTCTCCTGGCAATCTTAATTCCAGCCTGTGCTTCTTCCAGCCCAGCGTTTCTCATGATGTACTCTGCATAGAAGTTAAGTAAACAGGGTGACAATATACAACCTTGACGTACTCTTTTTCCTATTTGGAACCAGTCTGTTGTTCCATGTCCAGTTCGAACTGCTGCTTCCTGATCTGCATACAGATTTCTCAAGAGGCAGGTCAGCTGGTATGGTATTCCCATTTCTTTCAGAATCTTCCACAGTTTATTGTGATCCACACACTCAAAGGCTTTGGCATAGTCAATAAAGCAGAAATAGATGTTTTTCTGGAACTCTCCTGCTTTTTCCATGATCCAACAGATGTTGGCAATTTGATCTCTGGTTCCTCTGCCTTTTCTAAAACCAGCTCGAACATCTGGAATTTCATGGTTCACGTATTGCTGAAGCCTGGTTTGGAGAATTTTGAGCATTACTTTACTAGCATGTGAGATGAGTACAATTGTGCGGTAGTTTGAGCATTCTTTGGCATTGCCTTTCTTTGGAATTGGAATGAAAACTGACTTTTTCAGTCCTGTGGCCACTGCTGATTTTTCCAAATTTGCTGGCATAGTGAGTGTAACACTTTCACAGCATCATCTTTCAGGATTTTAGTAGTTATGGGCAAAGAAGCCTGGTGTGCTGCAGTCCATGGGATCACAGTGAGTTGGACATGACTGAGTGACTAAAGTGTACTGAACTGAACTCTGCATATAAGTTAAATAAGCAGGTTGACTATATACAACCTTAACATACTCCTTTCACAATTTTGAACCAGTCCATTGTTTCATGTCTGATTCTAACTGTTGCTTCTTCACCCCCAGAGAGGTTTCTTAGGAGGCAGGTAAGGTGATCTGGTATTCATGTGTCTTAAAGAATTTTCCACAGTTTGTTATGATCCAACTGTCAACAGTTTTAGCATAGTCAAAGAAGCATAGGTAGATGTTTTTCTGAAATTTCCTTGCTTTTTCTAAGATCCAATGGCAATTTTAAATCTGGTTCCTCTGCTTTTCTATAAATCCAGCTTATACATATGGAAGTTTGAGTTCAATAGTGCTGAAGCCTAGCTTGAAGGATTTTGAGCATAAACTTGCGAGCATGTGAAATGGGTGCAACTGTGTGGTAGTTTGAACATTCTTTGGCATTCTCTTTCTTTGGGATTGGAATGAAAACTGACCTTTTCCATTTCCATGGCCACTGCTGTGTTTTCCAAATTTGTTTATTATTGAGTGCAACATCTTAACAGCATCATCTTTTAGGATTTCAAATAGCTTAACTGAAATTTTATCTCTCCACTAACTTTGTTTGTAGTAATGCTTCCAAAGGCCCACTTGATTTCACACTCCAGTATGTCTGACTCTAAGTGAGTGACCATCTTGGTGAAAGAATGAAAGAAAAAGAAAGAAATAAAATGAAGTTGTTCAATCGTGTCTGACTCTTTGCAACCCCATGGACTATAGCATACCAGGGTTCTCCATCCATGGGATTTTCTAGGCAAGAGTACTGGAGTGGGTTGCCATTTCCTTCTCCAGGGGAATCTTC
Organism: Aepyceros melampus; assembly: GCA_006408695.1. NCBI lineage: Eukaryota > Metazoa > Chordata > Mammalia > Artiodactyla > Bovidae > Aepyceros > Aepyceros melampus. The sequence goes on from SJXQ01012755.1 coordinate 331,717, forward strand.
CAAACCCAGGTCTTGTGCATTGTAGGCAGGCGCTTTACCGTCTGAGCCACCAGGGAAATCTCTTCTTGGTTATCTGGGTCATTAAGACCTGTTTTTTCCCAATTCTTCTGTGTATTCTTGCCACCTCTTATTAATTTCATCTGCTTCTGTTAGTTCCTTGCTATTTCTGTTCTTTATTGTGCCTATCTTTGCATGAAATATTGCCTTGGTATCTCCAGTTTTCTTGAAGAGATCTCTAGTCTTTCCCATTCTATTGTTTTCCTCTGTTTTTATGCATTGTCCACTTATCTCTTTGCTTTTCTCTAGAATTCTGCATTCAGCTGAGTATATCATTCTCTTTCTTCTTTGCCTTTTGCTGGTTTTCTGAGGATCCTTACAAATAGCTGAGAAAAGTAGATAAGTGAACCCACTACCAGGCATATACTCCAAAAAGATACACATACCACAATGTTCATAGCAGCACTATTATCAATAGTTACAACATGGAAGCAACTTGTTCATAGATGCCCATCGATAGATGAATGGATAAAGAAGGTGTGGTACATATAAAAAATGGAATATTACTCAGCCATGAAAAGGAATGCTTTGAATCAGTTCTAATGAGGTGGGTGATCCTAGAGCTTGTTATGCAGCCTGAAGTAAGTTAAGCAAGAAAGAGACAAATAAATATAGTATATTTACATATATATACATATATGGCATATATGTGTGTATACATATATATATATATATATATAAAATATATACACACACACATATATATGGCTTCCTGGTCGTTCAGATGGTAAAGGATCTACCTGAAATGTGGGAGACCCAGGCTTTATCCCTGGGTCAGGAAGAGTACATCATACAAAAAGACAGGCTGGATGAATCTCAAGTTGGAATCAAGACTGCCATGAGAAATGTTGTTAACCTCTGATATATAGGTGACATTACCTTAATGGCAAAAAGTGAAGAGGAACTAAAGAGTCTGTTGATGAAGGTGAAATAGGGGCGTGAAAAAGGTGGCTTAAAACTCAACATTCAAAAAACTAAGATCGTGGCATCCAGTCTCATCACTTCATGGCAAATAGATGGGGAAACAATGGAAACAGTGACAAATTTTATTTTTGGGGGCTCCTAAATCACTGCAGACAGTGACTGAAGCCATGAAATAAAAGACACTTGCTCCTTGGAAGGAAAGAGTGGGATTAACCAAGACAGTAGCTGGGATATAGGGATATATATACACCACTAAGTGTAAAATAGCCAGTGGGAAGTTGCCGTATACAGGGAGCCCAGCCTGGTACTCTGAGATGAAGTAGATGGGTGGGATGGGAGGAGGGGAGGAATGCTCAAGAGAGTGGTGATATATGTATAACTGTGTCTGATTTGTGTTTTGTATGGCAGAAACCAACATAACATTGTAAAGCAATTTTCCTCTAGTTAATAAATAAATGTAAAACAAAACTAAAGAAGTGTTGTGCATATATACAGTAGAATATTACTCAGCCATAAAATGGAATGAATGTGAATCAGTTGAACTGAGGTGGGTAAACCTAGAGTCTGTTACACAGACTGAAGAAGTCAGAAATGCAAAACAAATATTGTATATTAACACACACACACACATACAGAATCTAGAAATATGGTACTGATGAACCTATTTGTATGTAGCAATAGAGGCATAAGTGTAGAAAATGGACTTGTGAACACAGTGTAGTAAGGAGAGGATTGGACAAATTGAGAGAGTATCTACAGTCCATAGGGCCACAACAAGTCAGACATGACTGAACAACTAACACATATACATACCATGTGTAAAACAGATGGCTACTGGGATTTTGCTGTAAAACACAGGGAACTCAGCCCTGTGCTCTGTGATGACCTAGAGGATGAGATGGGGAGGGCGGGCTCAAGAAGGATGGCATATAGGTATAATTATAGATGAACCATGTTGTTATTGCAAAAACTAGCACAACACTGTAAAGCAAATATCCTCCAATTAAAATGAAATTTAAAAAAGAAAGTGATATGGGAGAGGAAGTAAAAAAATACTTAGATACATGAAAATGAAATTCTGGTGATCCAAACCTATGGGATGCAGCAAAAGCAGTAAGATGGAAGTTTATAGCAATCAATCCTACCTCAGTAAACAAGAAAAATCCCAAATAAACAACCTAAACTTATATCTAAAGCAACCAGAGAAAGAATAAATGAAACCCAAAGTTAGCAGAAATAAGGAATTCATAATGATCAAAGCAGAAATAAATGAAATAGAAACAAAGCAAACAATAGAAGGCCACAAAACACATTGACTTTGCTTGGTATGAGGGTTCAGCTATCACCATGAATGGCGTTTGGAAGAACTTTTTCCCATTCATGATTTTCATGGATCTGAGAAAGTAGAAGAGGAGTCCAAAGAGGTCATCAGCAACTTAGGGACTCTGCGAGAGGTTGGATCTGTCCATTGGATTACCCAAGCAAGAATACTGGAGTGGGTTGCCATTTCTTCCTCCAGGGTATTTTCCAGATCCAGGAACCAACCCAAGTCTCCTGTATCTCCTGCATTGGTAGGAAGATTCTTTGCTACTAAGCCACCAGGGAAGCCTCCTAGGGAAGCCTCCTACTAATACCATTACTTTTATGAATTAGGATTTCAACATATGAGTTTAGTGGGACACAAATATCCAGACCACAGCACAGCTTTAGCAAGTATAATGTGAATTTTATAATAACACAATGGGATTGCAAATCATTGAACCATATTAATTGCAATGGAAAACACTCTGGCAGTTCCTCAACAGGTTTAACAGCCAGACTATATGACCCAAAATTTCAATCTTGGCTATATACAAAAGTGAAGTAAAAACATGTCTATGCAAAATTTTGTATATAAATTCTTATAGCAGCTTTATTTATGATAGGATGAAAACTGTGTGGGAAAAGTACATCAGCTGATAAATGGATTTTTAAAATGTGTTATATCTGTACAATGGAACATCATTTAGCAATGGAATGAAATGTAGAAATGAAATACACATGGACAAATCCTGAAAACACACTAAGTAAAAGAAGCCAATCACAACAATACCATATATCAAGTAAATTCATTCATGTGAAATGTCCAGAAGAGGAAAATTTATACAGACATAAATAGTACTTGTTTTGTATTAATATTTGTTTCAAGAGTTGATGGGCTGGGGGTATTGGAGAGTAACTGCTAATAAACTGGAGTTTGGGGATGATTAAATTTTTCTGAAACTGATTGAGGTGATGGTTGCATAGTTCTGTGATGATGATAAGCATTATTGAATTACTCATGTTAAAAGAGTGAGTCATATGGCACACAAATTATATTTAAATAAAACTATTATAAATAAATTATAAGATACATGTGGGAAAAAGTAATTAAAACTAAAACATATAGCAGAAAACAGGAAAAGATCAATCCTAAATAATGAAACTATCAGCCACAAATTAAAGCTTAGCTTATCTTTAATACATTTAAGAAGACAGATAATAAGAGTAACAGTTTTGGTAAAGTACTGGAAGTCATATACACACACAAAAAATGATAGAACTAAGAAACATAAATTCAAAATTAACAACTCAGTGCATAGGTTCAGTAGACGATTGAATATGGTTGAATAATGCAATACTGAACTAGTCCATAGCTCAGAAAAAGTTTTCAGAATTAATCACTGAGAACCAAAGGGCGATAGGACTAACAAAGTGATGGGAGCAACAATGAATCTAACATGCATGTATTTGGGATTCAAGAAAGAAAATACAAGTATGGGAAAGAAGCAATACTTGAAATATGAAGGTTAAGAATTTTCTAACACTATAGAAAGTTCAAAACCATAGATTAAAGAAGTTATAAAACTAATATTGATAGATAAATATGAAAGTCACATATAGATATATCATAACACAGCTGTTGAAAACAAATGACAAGAGAAAGTCCCAAAATCAGTTAGAGAAAATGATTCTTTCAAAGCAGCAGCAACTAGATTGGCATTTGACTTCTTAACAGAAAAATGAAATAAAAATAGTTGTATAAAATCTTCAAAGAGATGAGAGAAATTATCTTTAAACTTAGAACTCAATGGCAAGCAAAGTATCCTACAAAAAATGAAGTAGAAATACTTTCAGGTAAACAAAAACCAAGAAAATTTATTGTGAGTGTATCTGAACCAAAATATTGCTGGCTAGACTGAAATTATCTTAGAGAGATACATTAAAATGCAGTGAGAAATGAAATCAGGAAAAAGGGGTAAATATGTTGGTAACATTGACATAATAACAATGCACTATGGTAATTGAAATATATACAGAATTAAAGTGTGCAAACACAATACCATGTAAAGTGAAGAAGAATGAATGAGGTTAAAGTGTTCTGAAGTCATTTCTGTTAACTGGAAATTATGAAAGCACACCAAGTGTTATCAATTGTGTTTTCCTCTTTGTGGTAAGAACTCTTAGGATTACACTCAACAAATTATATATATATATATATATAAATATATATCTTATATAAATATCTTAACATTATATATATATATACATATATATATATATATATATATATATGTTAAGAGTGTAATAAGAGAGCATAGGGACTTCCCTCATAGCTCAGAGACCTGGGTTTGATTCCTGGGTTGGGAAGATCCCCTGGTGAAGGAAATGGCAACCCACTCCAGTATTCTTGCCTGCAGAATCCCATGGACAGAGGAGCCTAGCAGGCTACAGCCCAATAAGTTGCAAGAATCGGACATGACTTAGCAACTAAACCACCACCATATAGATATATCACAGCAAAGTTAACTATAATTATGTTGTATATTATATACTTAGTACTTATAACTGAAAGTTGTACATTTTGACTACCCTCCTTTAATCCTCCATGCTCACTTTAGGTAACCACAAATCTCACATTTTTTTCTATGAGTCGGTTTTTTTTGTTTGGTTTTAGATTCCACATATGGCTGATATCACACAGCATTTTTCTGTTTCCTTTCACTTAGCATAATGCCATCAGAGTCCATCCATGCTATTGCAAACGGTAGGATTACCTCTTTTTTTTTTATGGCTGAGTAACATTAAAAAGCAGATATTACTTTGCCAACAAAGGTCCGTCTAGTCAAGGCTATGGTTCTTCCAGTGGTCATGTATGGATGTGAGAATTGGGCTGTGGAGAAAGCTGAGTGCCGAAGAATTGGTGCTTTTGAACTGTGGTGTTGGAGAAGACTCTTGGGAGTCCCTTGGACTGCAAGGAGATCCAGCCAGTCCATTCTGAAGGAGATCAGCCCTGAGATTTCTTTGGAAGGAATGATGCTAAAGCTGGAACTCCAGTACTTTGGCAACCTCATCAGAAAAGTTGACTCATTGGAAAAGACCCTGATGCTGGGAGGGATTGGGGGCAGGAGGAGAATGGGATGACCAAGGATGAGATGGCTGGATGGCATCAATGAGTCAATGGACATGAGTCTGAGTGAACTCCGGGAGTTGGTGATGGACAGGGAGGCCTGGCGTGCTGTGATTCATGGAGTCGCAGAGTCGGACAAAACTGAATGACTGAACTGAACTGAACATTCCATTGTGCATATATATTACAAATTCTTATATTACAAATTCTTTATCCACTCATCCACTGATGGGCACTTGAATTGTTTCCATGACTTGGCTATTGTAAATATGTCTATGAAATAGGGGTGTAGATATCTTTTTGAGTTAGTGTTTTCATTTCCTTTGTAAATATTTTCAAAAGTAGAGTTGCTGAATCATACTAGAAGCTGTGCATGTGTGCATGCATGCTAAGTTCCTTCAGTCATGTCTGACTCTTCGCAGCCCTGTGGACTGTAACGCCAGTTTTCTCTGTCCATGGGATTCTCCAACAAGAATTCTGGACAGGGTTGCCATGCCCTCCTCCAGACAATCTTCCCAACCCACGATTTTACCCACATGTCTAACATCTCCTGCATTGGCAGATGGGTTCTTTATCACTAGTGCCTCGTGGGACACCCCCTTAGTGGCTGTTCCGTTCAGTTCAGTCACTGAGTCATGTCTGACTCTTTGCGACCCCATGAATCACAAAACGCCAGGCCTCCCTGTCCATCACCAACTTCCTCAGTTCACTCAGACTCATGTCCATCAAGTCAGTGATGCCATCCAGCCATCTATTCCTCTGTCATCCCCTTCTCCTCCTGCCTCCAATCCATCCCAGCATCAGAGTCTTTTCGAATGAGTCAACTCTTCGCATGACGTGGACAAAGTACTGGAGTTTCAACTTTAGCATCATTCCTTCCAAAGAAATCCCAGGGCTGATCTCCTTCAGAATGGATTGGTTGGATCTCCTTGCAGTCCAAGGGACTCTCAAGAGTCTTCTCCAACACCACACTTCAAAAGCATCAATTCTTTGGCACTCAGCCTTCTTCACAGTCCAACTCTCACATCCATACATGACCACAGGAAAAACCATAGCCTTGACTAGATGGACCTTTGTTGGTAAAGTAATGTCTCTGCTTTTGAATATGCTGTCTAGGTTGGTCATAACTTTTCTTCCAAGGAATAAGCGTCTTTTAATTTCATGGCTGCAGTCACCATCTGCAGTGATTTTGGAGCCCACAAAAATAAAGTCTGACACTGTTTCTACTGTTTCCCCATCTATTTCCCATGAAGTAATGGGACCTGATGCCATGATCTTCGTTTTCTGAATGGTAAGCTTTAAGCCAACTTTTTCACTCTCCTCTTTCACTTTCATCAAGAGGCTTTTTAGCTCCTCTTCACTTTCTGCCATAAGGGTGGTGTCATCTGCATATCTGAGGTGATTGATATTTCTCCCAGCAATCTTGATTCCAGCTTGTGCTTCTTCTAGCCAGCGTTTCTCATGATGTACTCTGCATAGAAGTTAAATAAGAGGGTGACAATATCCAGCCTTGATGTACTCCTTTTCCTATTTGGAACCAGTCTGTTGTTCCATGTCCAGTTCTAACTGCTGCTTCCTGACCTGCATACAGATTTCTCAAGAGGCAGGTTAGGTGGTCTGGTATTCCCATCTCTTTCAGAATTTTCCACGGTTTATTGTGATCCACACAGTCAAAGGCTTTGGCATAGTCAATAAAGCAGAAATAGATCTTTTTCTGGAACTCTCTTGCTTTTTCAATGATCCAGCAGATGTTGGCAATTTGATCTTTGTTCCTCTGCCTTTTCTAAAACCAGCCTGAACATCAGGAGGTTCACGGTTCACGTATTGCTGAAGCCTGGCTTGGAGAATTTTGAGCATTACTTTACTAGCATGTGAGATGAGTGCAATTGTGTGATAATTTGAGCATTCTTTGGCATTGCCTTTCTTTGGGATTGGAATGAAAACTGACCTTTTCCAGTCCTGTGGCCACTGCTGAGTTTTCCAAATTCGCTGGCAAACTGAGTGTAACACTTTCACAGCATCATCTTTCAGGATTTGAAATAGCTCAACTGGAATTCCATTACCTCTACTAGCTTTGTTCGTAGTGATGCTTTCTAAGGTCGACTTGACTTCACATTCCAGGATGTCTGGCTCTAGATGAGTGATCACATCATCATGATTATCTGGGTTGTGAAGATCTTTTTTGTACAGCTCTTCTGTGTTCCTGCCACCTCTTCTTAATATCTTCTGCTTCTGTTAGGTCCATACCATTTCTGCCCTTTATCAAGCCCATCTTTGCATGAAATGTTCCCTTGGTACATTAGTGGCTGTACCAATACACAATTCCACTGGAAGAGCACATAGGTTCTCTTTTCCCCACATACTTTCCAACATTAGTCATATCTTGTTTTTTTTTGATGATGGACATTCTAACAGGCATGTGGTTCTATCTCTTTGGGGATTTGATTTGCATTTTCCTGATGTTAGTGATGTTGAACATCTTTTCAAGTACTTGTTGGCCATTTGTATGTATTTCTGAGCAAAAAAAGTCTACTTAGGTCTTCTGTCAACTTTAATGGAATTATTTTTATTTTCTATGTTATAGGAGTTTATGGGTTATATGAGCTTTTGACCTATATGAATTTCTAAAGATATTTCAACCTATATATATATAGGTTGAAAATCTTTTCATATATATATATATATATATATATATATATATATATAGGTTGAAAATATTTTCCCATTCCATAGATTGTCTTTTCCCTTTGTTGGCTACTTCTGCTGCTGCAAAGAAAGTTTTTAGTTGGATGTAGTTGCACTTTAAAGAAAAATTTTTTTGCTTGTCCTTTAGGTATCATAGTCAGTTCTTATAAGCCAGTGAGACTTGTATTTCATAAGTGTCTTCTCAAATAAAAAAAAATAGTGTATACTACCAAGAGAAAGAAGGAGGAAGTAGAATAATGAAATATAATCTATAAAAAAAAGGTAAGAAGGAAAGAATAAATAGCAAAGCAAGCTAATTAAATACTAAATAGTAAGCAGGAATATTTAAACCCAAGCATATATACTAATTATATAATAAAACAGCTAATAGCTATAATTAAAAGACAATACTCATCAGGTTGTACTTTACATAAAACAACTATATATTATCTTCAAGAAATATATCTAAAACAAAGAGACAGAAAATTGGAAGTGAAGTGATCAAAAAAATTAAGGAAAGTAAAGCATATAGTTATTAGGATGTGTAGATTTTAAGATAAAATAAGGAATACTTAATCATGGTAAACATTTCCATAAGAATTCTAAATTTGCAGAAATATAATAATGTAGTCTTTGCTGTTGTTCAGTCACTCAGTTGAGTCCGGCTCTTTGCCACCCCATGGACTGTAGCATGCCAGGCCTCCCTGTCCTTCACCATCTCCTTGAGCTTTTTCAAACTCATGTCCATTTAGTCAGTGATGCCACCCAATGATCTCATCCTCTATTGTCCCCTTCTCCTCCTGCCTTCAATCTTTCCAAGCATCAGAGCTTTTGCTAAGGTGTTGGCTCTTGCATCAGGTAGACAAAGTATTGGAGCTTCAGCTTCACCATCAGAACTTCCAGTGAATATTCAGGATTCATTTCCTTTAGGACTGACTGGTTTGATCTCCTTGTAGTCCAACAGACTCTCAAGAGTCTTCTCCAGCACCAGAGTTCAAATGCATCTTCTTCAGTGCTCAGCTTTCTTTATGGTCCAACTCTTGCATCCATACATAACTACTGGAAAAACCATAGCTTTGAGTAGATGAATCCTTATCAGCAAAATAATGTGTATACTTTTTAATATGCTGTCTACTTTTTAATATGTGTCATAGTGTTTTTTCCAAAGAACAAGCAAGCATCTTTTAATTTCGTGGCTACAGTCACTATCGGCAGTGATTTTGGAGCCCAAGGAAATAAAAAGTCTCTCACTGTTTCCATTGTTTTCCCATCTATTTTCTATGAAGTAATGGGACTAGATGCTATGATCTTCTTTTATTGAATGCTGAGTTTTAAGCCAGCTTCACCTTCATGAAGAGGATCTTTAGTTCCTCTTCACTTTCTGCCGTAAGGGCGGTTTCATCTGCATATTTGAGGTTATTGATATTTCGCCTGGTGCTACAACCACCCTGGCATTTCCTATGATGCACTTGCATAGAAGTTAGATAAGCATAGTGACAATATACAGCCTCGACATACTCCTTTCCAAACTTTGAACCAGTCCATTGTTCTATGTCTGGTTCTAACTGTTGTTTCTCGATCTGCATACAGGTTTCTCAGTCTTATAATGTTCAAAGACTCAAAGGACATAACCAGATATAGAAAAAGAAAAACTTGCAATCCTTTTGGAATATTTTACTGCACTTTTTGATGTTTTATGTTTTTCCTCTGGAAAATCATGACTAATAAGTGAATAAGTAAGCAAAAAAAAAAAAAAATTGACTGAGTAGGGAAGATTTGAAGAACTTGATTGACAAAGTTCATCTAACCCCTTAAGAATTTAGACAAAGAATAGTAAATTGTTTTATAATGCCAATATAAAAAAAATCAGTTTTCTCAACTCATTTTATGAATCCTTACTTGTTTTGAAAAGCTGACACCAAAATAAAATATTTCAAGGAAAGTATTTGACATGAACTCTTCAATAAATATTTATTTGAATCTAGCAATATATAGAAAGGATAAAATGTCATGACCAAGTGGAATTTATTCCACAATACAAAATTGTTTTAACATTTGAAAATTAATTAATGCAATTTGCAATTATCAGCATAAAAGACAAAATAGTATGATTATTTCAATAGATGAAGTAGACATTTAGCAAATTCAATGTAATTCATGATGAATGAATATATATATCATAAATGAATTAATGAAAAACCTTCCAGGAATTTTGAATAGATGGAACTTCTTTAACTTGATTATGAGAAATCCACAAACATCTACAGTTAATATCATACTTATTGGTGAAAATCTAACAATTTTCCCTTTATATCCTGAGATGGTGGAATACCATCTCTTGCCACTCCTATTCAGTGTTGTACTGGACATTTTAGCAGAGGCAATCAAACAGAAGAAATAAAACGCATGCAATTTGGAAAAGAAGAAAGAGAGCATGATGTTTTTCTACATGTTTGTAAGAAACCATAATGAATCTACAAAAATTACTTAAGCTTTATGTCAGTTTAGCAAACTCGTGTGTACAAGGTCAATAGCACAAATATATTACACTTCTGTATTAGTAATAAATGATTAAATGAAATTTAAAGCATAATACCACATAACTGCATTAAAATGAAATCCTTAGAAATAATTTTAATGAAACATGTGGTACAAATATTGCTCAGAGAAATTAAAGAAAATATAACTAAATGAAGAGATATAGCAACTTAATGGATTGAGGACTCATTGATTCAAACAATTCTTTGCAAACTGATCTATATGTTTAAAGTTATTGTAATAAATCACTGCAGATGGTGACTGCAGACATGAAATCAAAAGGTGCTTACTCCTTGGAAGAAAAGTTATGACCAACCTAGATAGTATATTCAAAATCAGAGACATTACTTTGCCGACTAAGGTCCATCTAGTCAAGGCTATGGTTTTTCCTGTGGTCATGTATGGATGTGAGAGTTGGACTGTGAAGAAGGCTGAGAGCAGAAGAGTTGATGCATTTGAACTGTAGTGTTGGAGAAGACTCTTGAGAATTCCTTGGACTGCAAGGAGATCCAACCAGTCCATTCTGAAGGAGATCAACCCTGGGATTTCTTTGGAAGGAATGATGCTAAAACTGAAGCTCCAGTACTTTGGGCACCTTATGCGAAGAGTTGACTCATTGGAAAAGACCCTGATGCTGGGAGGGATTGGGGGCAGGAGGAGAAGGGGACGGCCGAGGATGGGATGGCTGGATGGCAGCACGGACTCAATGGACGTGAGTCTGAGTGAGCCCTGGGAGTTGGTGATGGACAGGGAGGCCCGGCGTGCTGCGATTCTTGGGGTCGCAAAGAGTCAGACACGACTGAGCGACTGAACTGAACTGAATATCTGATGAAAACGTTAGCCCTGAACAAATTTACAAAACTAATAGATCAGCTCCGAACCAGCATTGCTTTCCCATAAAAACATTAACAACAGAGAGCATAAAGAGGTCTTAACAATGTCAACAAACACACTGACTTTCCTTACACACGCCAATGCCCCAGACAGCTGTAAGGAAAAAAAAAAATGGCAATAAATGAAAACAAGTCACCAATCATAGCCTGCATGTCATCTGAAAACATTTTGCTAAGTTAAGATTGTTTTCTAGCCGCTATGTCATGTCTGACTCTTTTGTGACCCATGCCCTGAAGCCCACCAGGCTCCTCTTTCTGTGGGATTTTCCAGGCAAGACAAGAATTCTGCCACTGAACCGCCCATGGAGCAGGCAGCCACTTCCTCCTTCAGCCAAGTAAAGAAGCCAGTCATAAAATGACACATATCACATGACGGCATTTATATAACATATCCAGAATAGGCCAATCTAGAGGACAGAAAGTAGAGTTGTGGTTGCCAGGGACTAGAGGAGATGGAATCAGGAGTGACTCCTATCAGGTACATGGTTTCATTCTGGGATAATGAAAATGTTCTGAAATTAAATACCACTAGTGGTTGCATGACTCCGTCAATACACTAAAAACCACTGAACAATTTCAATTGATTTCATATGGTATATGGATTATCTCTCATTAAAGTTGTTAAGAGACAAAAACATAGAGTAATCATAAATTCTTTTTCTGACAGATTAAACAGTTATACACCAAGGCCTAAGGTAGACTGGAAAAAAATTTTTGTTTGCAGGTCTCTATCCCAAACTTCCTGTGAAAAATAAGGCCATTGGTGCTTACTTCCCCACACTGTGACATCTATAATAAATTCCACGACCAAGGAATCTTATGGTCTTTAAAGAATCAGGTACAAATACTCTGCTTGCTATACTGAACAAGGAATTAAGGAATTCAAGATTTCCTTAAATAGTTCAGTCTTGAAAATATAATTTACATGGTTGTTAAGGTCAGAAAAATGTTGATCAAAGCATTAATAAATGCTTGACATGAACATGGAAATGAAGTTTTGAAAATGAGCTTGCATATGAAGAGTTGAAGAAGGAGTCAATGCACCTAATGAAAAAGATCAACAACATTGCTTACCAGAAAAATGAAAACAGAAAGGAGCTTGTCAACGAAGAAATGCTGAGCTTTAACCATAACACACCAGATATACTTTTCTTCAGTGAAAGGAAAATGGTGGGGTTAAATATAAGTAACTATAAGAACCCGAGAAATGATGAGGATGCTGTTATGAATCTAGGTGAAAAAAATCCATAGAGGTGAATAAGATAAACAAGTACCATGATACAATAGTTAGCCTTGAACAATGTGTATTTGTCAGTAAACAAGAGATATACGCACTTCACTTAATTAATAAGCTACCTTCTGGACAAAAGCTTCTAATGAAACTGACGATACTGGGAATCAGTATTATTACCGATACTGGGAAAAATGACTGTTTAAGGCCATCAATTATAGCCACAATTTATCACATAAGAGTGCTGTTTGTATTACCAGAGATCTCACCAAGGCAAAATGTATCTTCCTCAAAGAAGTAGATTTAAGAACATTTACTCAACATTTAGGGCTTCCCAGGTGGCTCAGTGGGTAAAGAATCCACCCACAGTGCAGGAGATGCAAGAGACAGGGGTTCGATCCCTGGATCAGGAAGATTCCCTGGAGGAAGGCACGGCAATCCACTTCAGGATGCTCTCCTGGAGAATCCCACGGACAGAGAAGCCTGGCGGGCTATAGTCTGTAGGGACGCAAAGAGATAGACAAAACTATAGTGACTTAGCACGCGTGCACCCAACATGTAAATATGGGTAATTTTTTGCTTAGCTTGAACCCATACAAATTTGAAGTTTAACTGAAAAGTTCTCTTTAAAACATGGTCCATATTTATCAAAGTTCTAATCTTTTTTCATTTTTTTTACCCCTTTTTAATTGGCAAGCCGCACTGTTTATTTCCATGCCATTAATAGTTTCCTTCCTGAAGGGGAGGAATAGAGATGCAGATGTAGAGAAGGGACTTGTGGACATGGAGGGAAAGGAGAGGGTGTGATCAAGTGAGGGGTGAGCACTGACATATATACACGACCATGTGTAAAATCGATAGCTCACGGGAAGCTGCTGTATAGCACGCAGAGCTCAGCTTGGTGGTCTGTGATGACCTCGAGGGGTGAGATGGGCCGGGGGTAGGGAGGTTCTGGAGGGAGGAGATATCTGTATACACACAGCTGATTCACTTAGTTGTACAGCAGAAACAGACACAACACTGCAAAGCAATTATACTCCAATTAAAAACAGAACAACACACACACAAAAATTGTTCCCTTCTCTAGCATAAATACATTTCAAAAGCATGGCAGAATTCTAGGAAGAGGAAATATTTAATGTATTTTCAAGTTAATTTTTAAGTTAGTAAAGGTTGATTATTGCTATAAAAATACAATTCACCTCCACCATATCCTGAAAACCAGAGTAAAAATGGTGACAATTCATTTTATATACTCCTGATCTCTCTCAGCTGGCTATATTCCAACCTCCACTGTTCCATGATTTAATGGGAAACTTGAGAAAGTTACTTGAATTTGATGTATCTAAATTTCCCCCAATGTAATGGTTGTGTTAATACCTAATGTACCTTGTGCCAAGGTTATGAGAATTAAATGACACAGTGGCTATAAAAACTTGTTACTAAAGATAAAGCTCTACATATAAGGAAACCTAACTTCTACTTAACCCAAGACACATTCCTCAGAACAGTAGTCTCACGAGATAACTTGAGGTGAAAAAAAAATGGTTTCTGAAAATATGCTTGGAAAATCGTGTCTAAGATACCTTTCCTTTAGAGATTCCAACTGTGTGTGTGTGCGCGCGTTAGTTGCTCAGTCATGTCTGACTCTTTGCGACCCCATGGACTGTAGCTTACCAGGCTCCTCTGTCTGTGGGATTCTCTATGCAAGAATACTGGAGAGGGTATAGCCATTCCCTTCTCCAGGAGATCTTTCCAACCCAAGGATTGAACCTGGGTCTCCTGCATTGCAGGCAGATGCTTTACCATCTGAGCTATCAGGGAAGCCCCTTCCAATTATATATAAAAGTATAAAAATCTTGGGAGTTTGAAGGTATAAGAAAAAAGTCTTATGATCAGAGCTTGGTACTGGGCTCAAACAGACGTCAGCGCAATTCTGAGCTCTCCCATTTACTGACTGAACTTTGAGAAGGTTGTTTAACCTCTCTGAGCCTCAGTTTTCTCACCTACAAAAATGGATACATGTATAAGCATGGCTTAGTCCTTTGCTGTACAGCTGAAACTAACACAGGTGATAGTTAATTGGCTATATATTGCAATACAAAATAAAAACGTTTTAAAAATGGAAATGAAATACTTCCTTCCTTATAAAACTGTGGAGAAAATTCAAAGAAGTGATATGTATAAAGCCCTTAACAGAATGCCTAGCATCTGGCATTGGCTATCTGATTGATGGCAGCCATAATTACTTTACCTTATTCTTATGAAATTTTCCCTAACTCAGCTTTTTCCATAGGTTTTGGCCACAGAATTTTGTTTTTCCTTGTTCTATAGGAATGTAGATACTTTGGCACATCTTTGGGAAGGCCTTGTCATAGGAAACTAAGATAACACATTCTCTATTTCTCTTTTCTTCACTTTGTAAAAATTTTTTTTCAATTGGAGGATAATTGCTTTACCAGGTTATGTTGATTTCTGCCATACAACAACATGAATCAACCATAATTATACATATACATCCCCTTTATAAATTTTTGCCATCGTTGGTCATAAGCCAACCGTGAGAGCTCTCAGAGCTCAATTGCTCCTTTGTCTAAGGGAATGAGAAGGTTCTTCCTGGAAATAATAAACATTCTATACACCAAGATAGTATGTGATTAAGCACAGACAAGTGTTATTCTGATAACAGCACTGGAAGAGTTTAGAGTTGGGAATGATGTCAGGAAGATGAATATCCCAGGTGTCCTGGGGCTTAGGAGATTTGGGAGAGTCTTGAGGTGGAGTAGGACTTGGGAATTTGAGAAAGATATGTGGCTAAGAATAGGAAATTAAATTTTAGGACTGTATGTAAGGCATTTCTATACATATTTTTGCCTCATAACACTAGAAAACTTAAAGTTTAAAATGTTTTCCATATGTAAGTTACTTGACTTGGTTGACTGTCCCTAATATTTGTTTCCCTTCCCTTAAATCAGCAGGAGTGATTTCCTTTGTCATCTCTGTGTGGGTTCCCCTCCCCAAAAAAGCTCTGGGGACACCCACCCAATGGACCTATTCCTGCAATAGGCTTCTCTCCTAAGCCCATCTGCTTTGCCATCTTCAGCAACTGGGGAGGGGGAGGAAGGAGGTGGAAGCCTCATAATTTAGAATCCCATGAGTACAGTTCATGTTCAATCTTTTTCTTTTTTCTTTTCCAGAATTCTAGGACAAGAAAAGTAAAAATTCATATCCAGACAAATGCCAATTCATGATCAATTTTTAGTGGCTACCAAAGCTTTGTGTTGAGAAGGACACCAAGGCTGCACCTGAGCCCACAGGAAGAATTCTGTGGTCAATTTAGTGCTGAGAATACAGGAATGGTGACAGTCAAGAATGCCACATGGCTGTCACTCACACAGGAGCAAGCAAGCCCTCATTTTCCTTTCTGCTGAGCAGCACTGTGGATGCCCAGAGCCAAGGACCCAGATAGCCTGAGAGTGTACATCTTCCTCCTTCCCTATGACACCTATACGAATTCTGCCTGATGTTGATGTTCAGTCATACTCATTATCCCAGAAAACATTAAAATATCGGTGGGGTTATATGTTTTCATCTCATCTCTCCATGAATGGTGCTCTCCAGGGCAAGAAATGTTTCATTTCTCTCTGATTCCTCCTGAGCTTAAATCTTGAGTCTGGCACAAGATAGAGCTCAATATATGTATACAAAGGGATTGAGTGAAACCAACAAAAAGTCAACTCATGATAGTCAAGAGCAGGAACAGAAAACTCCTCCTAGTGGAAAAGTTTTCTGTACTCTATTTTTGAGTAGAGGAATCTTTAGGTTCTCGAATTTATGAGAATCTACCATTTTATTCTTGTTGAGAGATGGAAAGGGGGATGAAAGGTATGTGGGAAAATAAGGTACCCAGAAAAGGGATACAGAACTAAAGAAAAGAAGTATGGTAATACTTTCTTGAGTCACACTGCCAAGGCATGATGTAGTTCTCATAATGCTGAGAAATATGGAAGATCTAATAACAAAGGCTTAGACTAAAAAGTGGTCTGCATATATAGAAGTGCATGTTATGGCTTAGGAATTGTTAACTTAACCCATAAACCTGCTGTTGTTTTACTCTAAAATCATAAATCCTTAGAGATGTTTTGGCATCGCCATTTGTTTTAAAATTTAGAAGACACGAAAGGCTTTTATAAAAATGATATATGCCATTTGTAAAAGACCATCCAGATGGCTTCAGATGGGGTAGAGGAACAACCAAATGGAACAGCAACTTATTTGAAATGGAAATTCATTACCGGATATTGTCTCTAGTATAAGAAACATCCATGTCTTCCAAAGTTATGAATATTTGGACATCCTGTAAACATCCATCTCATGCTTATTGTTTTCAGATTTCTGTGAAATCTGTTTTTGAGAAGTTAGTTTTCTGCCTAGTATAGTTATGACATACAATCAATTCAATAACATAGCACTGAATTTTAAAGTAAAGTTAATGTGCTTGGATATTCAAAGCGTCAACCTGATTCTTTTTCTTATCCTGAACATTCGCCTTTCAGATGAGATTTATTTTTCCTGTGCCAAGTATGGATTTTAAAATCAAAGTAATTGAAGCCATTCCATGAAGAAAAATACTTCAGGGACCCTTATAATATTTTTGTAAATGCATTCTGAAATATGAAGCCCAAGCTCAGTATAATCTTGAATGTGAATGCCTCCAATGAACTTGTATGGATTTCTGCAGGATTAGAATGGCCATTGGCCAGTCTCCTTTTACAGAGGGAGTAGTTCAAGAAAAAGTGGCTCAAGGAAGCTAAGAAATGGTCAAGTTAAAAAATAGTCAAGAAATAGAGCCAAACTTCCCTCTTAGTCCAGACCTTCGGCTCTACAGTCTACTGCTTACACTTTACCAACAAGGAACCCTCTCAATATTTCTAGCCAACTATTAAAAGGAGGTTTACATGAGCTGTTACTTGTTGTTTTTGCTAATGATAACCAACTACAACATAATATAAACTCTATGACAGCAAAAACATGCCTCTGGTTTGCTCACTGGTAACTCCAGCCACAAAATAGTGCTTGGCAGATGGCAGGTACTCAGTAAACTGAGGGTGTTTTGGCACGAAGCACTTGCTATGTGTTAGACACTTCACATATATTTCCTCCTTCATTTAATCCTGAAAATACACTTATGGGTTCAACTGTGCCCTCAAAATTCATATGTTAATATTCTAACCTCCAACATTACTCTGTGTGGAGATGGGGCCTTTCAGAAGATAATTATGGTTAAATGAGATTATAAGGGTGGGGCCCTAACTAATAGGACTGGTGTCCTTACAGGGAGAGGAGAGACAACAGGGAGGCATGCATTCAGGAAACCGTCATCAGCAAAAAGGAAGTCTACAACCCAAGGGGACAGGTCTCAGGAGAAAAAAATCTTGCCAGTACCTTGATCTTAGATTTCTAGCTTCTAGAATTATTAGAAAATAAGTTCTATTGTTTAAACCACCCAGTCTACAATATTCAAGAGCAGCCCTAATACATACTTCCTCAGATCAATAAGATTCATCCCACTTTTTAGACATAAAGAATCTGAGAGATTAAGCAGTTTCACAAATACAATCAGTGTTGGTCTCAGGTTTTCTAGAATGTTGGTGATTAAGACAATGGGTGTCAAAAGCAAAGAAAGGTAGATTTGTCAACAGATTGCAATGTACAATAAACTCTTGTAAGTCTTACTGAATAAGTACAAAAAAGGGGGAGGACAGTTCCTGTTAAGAATCAAGTAGTTGTTCTAACATATCCACCAGCAATACATCCCTGGGCACAAATCCAGAGAAAAACATGTCTCAAAAGGAAACAGCCACCCCATTGTTCACTGCAGCACGGTTTACAACAGCAAACATATAGAAGTTAAATAAAAGTCCATCGACAGATGAATGGATAAAGAAGATGTGGTATATCTATACAACAGAATGTTACTCAGTCAAGAAAAAGAATGAAATAATATCATTTGCATCAACATAAATGGACTTAGAAATTATCATGCTAAGGGAAATAACTCAGACAAAGAAATAAAAATATATGATGTCGCTTATATGCAGAATCTAAAAAACTACAACATGAACTAATTTACAAAACGGAAACAGATTCACTGACTTATAGAATACACTTATGGTTGCCAGAGGGGAAGGGATAGATTGGAAGTTTGAGATTGACATGTACATACTGTTGTAGTTAAAATAGATAACCAAAAGGACATATTGCGGACACAGGGAAATCTGTTTGATACTCTGTAATAACATAAATGGAGGAAAAAAATTGGAAAAAAAATAGAACGTCTATATGTGTGTATATATATGTATATATACATGTGTGTGTAAATATATATGTATATATGTATATATTTATGGTTATATATTTATATTTATTTATATATATATTTCTTTTCCCCATGGAAAAGAAATGCAAAAAAGCAAAATGGCTGTCTGGGGAGGCCTTACAAATAGCTGTGAAAAGAAGAGAAGCAAAAAGCAAAGGAGAAAAGGAAAGATATAAGCATCTGAATGCAGAGTTCCAAAGAATAGCAAGAAGAGACAAGAAAGCCTTCTTCAGTGACCAATGCAAAGAAATAGAGGAAAAGAACAGAAGGGGAAAGATTAGAGATCTCTTCAAGAAAATCAGGGATACCAAGGGAACATTTCATGCAAAGATGGGCTCGATAAAGGACAGAAGTGGTATGGATCTAACAGAAGCAGAAGATATTAAGAAGAGGTGGCAAGAATACACAGAAGAACTTTACAAAAAAGATCTTCTTGACCTGGATAATCATGATGGTGTAATCACTCACCTAGAGCCAGACATCCTGGAATGTGAACTCAAGTGGGCCTTAGAAAGCATCACTATGAACAAAGCTAGTGGAGGTGATGGAATTCCAGGTGAGCTATTTCAAATCCTGAAAGATGATGCTGTGAAAGTGCTGCACTCAATATGCCAGCAAATTTGGAAAACTCGGCAGTGGCCACAGGACTGGAAAAGGTCAGTTTTCATTCCAATCCCAAAGAAAGGCAATGCCAAAGAATGCTCAAACTACCACACAATTGCACTCATCTCACACGCTAGTAAAGTAATGCTCAAAATTCTCCAAGCCAGGCTTCAGCAATACGTGAACTGTGAACTCCCTGATGTTCAAGCTGGTTTTAGAAAAGGCAGAGGAACCAGAGATCAAATTGCCAACATCCGCTGGATCATGGAAAAAGCAAGAGAGTTCCAGAAAAACATCTATTTCTGCTTTATTGACTACGCCAAAGGCTTTGACTGTGTGGATCACAAGAAACTGTGGAAAATTCTTCAAGAGATGGGAATACCAGACCACTTGACCTGCCTCTTGAGAAATTTGTATGNACTAGATAATGGAAAAAGCAAGAGAGTTCCAGAAAAACATCTATTTCTGCTTTATTGACTATGCCAAAGCCTTTGACTGTGTGGATCACAAGAAACTGTGGAAACTTCTGAAAGAGATGGGAATACCAGACCACCTGACCTGTCTCTTAAGAAACCTATCTACAGGTCAGGAAGCAGCAGTTAGAACTGGACATGGAACAACACACTGGTTCCAAATAGGAAAAGGAGTACGTCAAGGCTGTATGTTGTCACCCTGCTTATTTAACTTATATGCAGAGTACATCATGAGAAACGCTGAGCTGGAAGAAGCACCAGCTGGAATCAAGATTGCCTGGAGAAATATCAATCACCTCATACATGCATATGACACCACCCTTATGGCAGAAAGTGAGGAGGAGCTAAAAAGCCTCTTGATGAAAATGCATAATGTACACTGCATTAAAGTTAAATGAGCAGAGTGACAATATACAGCCTTGGTGTACTTCTTTCTTGATTTGGAACCAGTCAGTTGTTCCATGTCCAGTTCTAACTGTTGCTTCTTGACCTCCATACAGATTTCTCAGGAGGCAGGTCAGGTGGTCTGGTATTCCCATCTCTTTAAGAATTTTCCACAGTTGTGATCCACACGGTCAAAGGCTTTGGCATAATCAATCAAGCAGAAACTAGATGTTTTTCTAGAACTCTCTTGCTTCTTCGATGATCCAACAGATGTTGGCAATTTGATCTCTGGTTCCTCTACCTTTTCTAAATCCAGCTTGAACATCTGGAAGTTCACAGTTCATGTACTGTTGAAGCCTGGCTTGGAGAATTTTGAGCATTACTTTGCTAGGGTGGGATTCCTTGGTGGCTCAGATGGTAAAGCCTTTACCCACAATGAGGGAGACCCAGGTTCGATCCCTGTGTCAGGAAGATCCCCTGGAGAAGGAAATGGCAACTCACTCCAGTACTCTAGCCTAGAAAATTCCATGGGTGGAGGAGCCTGGTGGGCTGCAGTCCATGGGGTCGCAAGGAGTTGGACATGACTGAGTGACTTCACTTTCTTTCTTTGCTAGAGTGTGAGATGAGTGCAATTGTGGGGCAGTTTGAACATTGTTTGGCATTGCTCTTCTTTGGGATTGGAATAAAAACTGACCTTTTCCCATCCTGTGGCCACTGCTGAGTTTTCCATATCTGCTGGCATATTGAGTGCAGCACTTTCACAGCATCATCTTTTAGGATTTGAAATAGCTTAACTGGCATTCATCACCTCCACTAGCTTCCATCATCTCCATGGCAAATGGAAGGAAAAACAGTGGAAACAGTGACAGACTTTATTTTCTTAGGCTCCAAAATCACTGCAGATGGTGACTGCAGTCATGAAATTAAAAGACACTTGCTCCTTAGAAGAAAAGCTATGACCAACCTAGACAGCATATTAATAAGCAGAGACATTACTTTGCCAACAAAGGTCCATCTAGTCAAAGCTATGGTTTTTCCAGTGGGTCATGTATGGATGTGAGAGTTGGACTGTGAAGAAGGCTGAGCGCCAAAGAATTGATGCTTTTGAACTGTGGTGTTGGAGAAGACTGTTGACAGTCCCTTGGACTGCAAGGAGATCCAACCAGGGAATTCTAAGGGAAATCAGTCCTGAATATTCATTGGAAGGACTGATGATGAAGCTGGAGCTCCAGTACTTTGGCCATCTGATGTGAAGAGCTGACTCACTAGAAAAGACACTGAAGGTGGGAAAGAGTGAAGGCAGGAGGAGAAGGGGATGACAGAGGATGAGATGGTTGGATGGCATCACCGACTCAGTGGACATAAGTATGAGTGATGGACAGGGAAGCCTGGTGTGCTGCAGTCCATGAGGTCACAGGGAGTCAGACACAGCTGAGAGACTGAACTGAACTTTAACTTTCCTTATTTTTCTTCTAAAGTATTTAAACATATCCATACATTTGTCAACAAATTAAACAGCGGTTTCCTCCCGGGGGTGGGGTGGTGGTGGTGGTGGTGGCGGCGGTGTGGCAGTGGTGGTGTGTGTATCTTGCAACCCAAAAAGAATGAAAAAATCCAGATAAAAAACTAAGCACTAACCATGAAAGGCTGAGCTGAACAGAAGGACTTGTATAAGAGTAGTGATAGTACCTCTGCTTAGCCCCAGGCGGAGCTACGGCTGCACCATGTTAGCCCCAGCACAGAAAGAGCAATAGAGGTATGTCTCCTTCAGTGGGCCATTCAATGACCACCAGTTTCTATCACGGGTGAGAGTGGAGCAGTGACGTTGCAGAACAGGAAAGATGAGAAAAGCGACAATCCAGAAATTTCTCCCATTTGAACAGAAATGGTTGCGAACTGAAGCCTTCTATTTCAGGCTGTATATCACAATTAGTAACCTTAAGGAATATATATATAGCCCAATAAATACTAGGTTCCTAAGTATTTGGGTTCAATTAGTAACCTTAAGGAAAATATATATAGCCCAATAAATACTAGGTTCCTAAGTATTTGGGTTCAAAGGACCTCAAATAGCTGTTTTTGTCTCCTAGGTTTTTCAGGAAAGAGGTGTGACAATGACACACGTGTACTCAAGACACGCTGACAAGTTATCTGCATAGTTCAGGCTGAAAATAGCTGGGTTTGGAACCAGGATAATTCAGATATAAATCACCACCACTATTTCATTTTATTTTGCTTTAGTCAACCCAGCCTCAGATGCAGACAGGAAACACAACTTCAAATGCAGAATGAAACCTATTTAATACATTGAGAGCAGACAACCCAGTTTTTAGAAACTGTCCTTGGTTTAGTTTCTCTGCCTCTAGATACACTGGGCCCCTGAAAGAAGCCTTAATTTGAAGGATTGCTGCTGCTGCTGCTAAGTTGCTTCAGTCGTATCCGACTCTGTGCGACCCCATAGACGGCAGCCCACCAGGCTCCTCTGTCCCTGGGATTCTCCAGGCAAGAACACTGGAGTGGGTTGCCATTTCCTTCTCCAATGCATGAGAGTGAAAAGTGAAAGTAAAAGTCGCTCACTCGTGCCTGACCCTCAGCGACCCCATGGACTGCAGCCCATCAAGCTCCTCCGTCCATGGGAGTTTCCAGGCAAGAGTACTGGAGTGGGGTGCCACAATTTGAAGGATTACTCTGGGAAGTCTAGGCCTGTCCCTGACTATTTCAGCCATCCTAAATGTCTTCTTTTGGAAAAGTACAGTTAGTTACATATTATTTGGTATTTTACTTACATTTTAAACGTGAACACGTTTCAGACAAAACTAGTACAATGATGCATTCATTACATTTATTGCATCATTTCCTTCATTCCTGGGTTAACTGGCACGTATGTCATCACAGTGTGAAAGACAGAAACGAACTTACAGATGTTGAGGTTAACAAACTTAAGGTTACCAAATGAGAAACGCGGGAGGGGAGGGATAAACCAGGAGCCTGGGGTGAACATACACGCTGCTGCTGCTCAGTCGCTTCAGTCGTGTCCGACTCTATGCGACCCCGTACACGGCAGCCCACCAGGCTCTGCCATCCCTGGGATTCTCCAGGCAAGAACACTGGAGCAGGTTGCCATTTCCTTCTCCAGTGCATGAAAGTGAAAAGTGAAAGTGAAGTCGCTCAGCCGTGTCCAACTCTTCGTGACCCAATGGACTGCAGCCCACCAGGCTCCTCCGTCCATAGGATTTTCCAGGCAAGAGTGCTGGAGTGGGGTGCCATTGCCTTCACACTAATATATATAAGACAGATAACCAACAAGAACCTACTGTATAGCACAGGGAATTCTACTCAATATTCTGTGAGAACCTATGAGAGAAAAGAATCTAAAACAGAATGAATGAATATATGTATATGTATAACTGAATCACTCTGCTGTACACAGGACACTGGAGAAGGTGATGGCACCCCACTCCAGTACTCTTGCCTGGGAAATCCCACGGACGGAGGAGCCTGGTAAGCTACAGTCCATGGGGTCGCGAAGAGTCGGACACGACTTCACTTTCACTTTTCACTTTCATGCACTGAAGAAAATGGCAATCCACTCCAGTGTTCTTGCCTGGAGAATCCCAGGGACAGGGGAGCCTGGTGGGATGCCATCTATGGGGTCACACAGAGTCGGACACGACTGACGTGACTTAGCAGCAGCAGCAACACAGGAAACTAACACAATACAGTAAATCAACTATAAGAAAAGGAGGAGCATACACGCTACCATGTCCCTTCCCATAGTTATGCAGGACATCACTAATCCATGCCAGTGACACTCCGTGCTCCTGAGCCTTGCACACCAGAGACACATTCAACCAGAGCTGCTTGTTATACTCATATATTGATTCTAAAGGGAGTAAATAGGATAGTAAACAAGTGGCGTGCTCCAATACATATGGAGTCAATTGAAGGAAATAAATATTTAGCAGATTGGTGAAATAAAATGTAGAATCACAAGATGGCTGCTTTCACATATCTTAAGAGGGAACCTGGAGGTTTCATTCCATTTGGTTCCAAAGGGTAGCCAGGCAACAATCATCCCGGGATGAATTATAGTGGCATTATAAGAATGGCCTTATTACAAAGTGTAGGCATTGTGAAGAGGAAGGTGAAGCCAACTGCCTGGGTAAACACAGGAATGCTGGAGCTTGCTCTCTCCCTTCCTCCTACCCAACCCCAGATACACAACAAATTTTTCCTTTAATCCTCTGTTAACAAGTTCCACTGACTCATGGAATGTTCTCACTGCAATTTCTAAGAAACAGACACCAACAGGTATGGTTGCTGTTAAACAGCTTCGGGGGAGGGACCATGCAGATGAAGGAGAATTTCTTTCATCAATATGCAAAAGGATGGGCTGGATTTACAACTTAAACAGAATTTGCATTTTCATGGATTTCTAAAAACCTCTTGATGTTGGCCCCATACTAATGTCTCAACATCCGGGCATGGTGCAACCAAAGGTCCTGACCACTCCTTTGGGACCCAGCTCTATCAATTTATAATCAGAGGCATCTGCTCAGAGGGTGAGAGGACTGTGCTACAAGGATTAAGACAGAGTCCCAGGATTTCCTGGAAAAGTCTCAGTCGATGTAACAACATATTTGTTTGTTTTTAAAGGTACCAAATTGGTCATGGCTTGCTTACATGAAGGGAAAAATTCTTTCATAGCCCCTGAGGCAAATGGCTGCTCTGAAATCAGCAGGCTGTGGTTATGTAATATCTCTTTTAATCTGATCCTTCTATTTTATCCTGCAACCCAGGGCAGATCATCCAACCTGGAGGCTCAGTTCTTGAGTCTGTATAATAATGACATCTGACCTTGCTCATCCTGATCAGACACACCACGAGGACGAGGCAGTCTTTGAAGAAAGCTGAGCTTCCCAGGAGAGAGAAATGACAGGACTGGGTCACATTATTGAATATTTTGCAATGGGTTTAAGCTTTACCCTTGCCTTTAAATCCTCAAAATTATTTACGTTTAGACTAATCTGCTTTTTAGATGTTGAAATATACCCTGAGGCTTTTCTTTACTAATTACCTAGAATGAGACTGGTGTAAGTGCCAGGAAAGAAACTGCTTTTACATGAATCCTTTACACCTTCCAGAATACTTAAGAGCAGGGGCAATGTTCTCCCTCAAATAATCTTTTCTTTTCCAAATCCTCAGTTTCCCAGGAAACACTCACAGAGACATGATTCCATGTGCCCCACCCTACATCCTTCTTTCTTTTTAGATACAGAGAGGAACACATGATCTAGGTGTCAGTCACTCGTTCAGTCATGTCTGACTCTTTGCGACTCCACAGACTGCAGCACACCAGGCTTCCCTGTCCATCACCAACTCCCAGTGCTCACTCAACTCACATCCATCGAGTTAGTGATGCCATCCAACCATCTCAACCTCTGTCGGCCCCTTCTCCTCCCGCCTTCAATCTTTCCCAGCGCCAGGGTCTTTTCCACTGAGTCAGTTCTTCGCATCAGGTTGCCCAAGTATTGGAGTTTCAGCTTCAGCATCAGTCCTTCCAATGAATATTTAGGACTGATTTCCTTTAGGATGGACTTGTTGGGTCTCCTTGCAGTCCAAGGGATTCTCAAGAGTCTTCTCCAACACCACAGTTCAAAACCATCGATTCTTCTGCACTCAGCTTTCTTTTGGAGAAGGCAATGGCAACCCACTCCAGCACTCTTGCCTGGGAAATCTCATGGATGGAGGAGCCTGGTAGGCTGCAGTCCATTCAGTCGTGAAGAGTTGGACACGACCGGGCAACTTCACTTTCACTTTTCACTTTCATGCACTGGAGAAGGAAATGGCAACCCACTCCAGTGTTCTTGCCTGGAGAATCCCAGGGACAGTGGAGCCTGGTGGGCTGCCATTATGGGATCGCACAGAGTTGGACACGACTTAGCAGTAGCAGCAGCAGCAGCAGCAGCAGCTGCTGCTTTTTTAATAGTCCAACTCTCACATCCATACATGACCATTGGGAAACCATAACTTTGACTACGTTGACCTTTCTTGGCAAGGTGATATCTCTGCCTTTTTAATACACTGTCTCGGTTGGTCATAGCTTTTCTTCCAAGGAGTAAGCGTCTTTTAATTTCATGGCTGCAGTCACCATCTGCAGTGATTTTGGAGCCTAAGAAAATAAAGTCTGTTGCTGTTTCCATTATTTCCCCATCTTTGCCATGAAGTAGCATGGGACTCGGAGAAGGCAATGGCACCCCACTCCAGTACTCTTGCCTGGAAAATCCCATGGGCGGAGGAGCCTGCTAGGCTGCAGTCCATGGGGTCACTAAGAGTCGGACACGACTGAGCGACTTCACTTTTACTTCTCACTTTCATGCACTGGAGAAGGAAATGGAGAATCCCAGGGACGGGGGAGCCTGGTGGGCTACCGTCTATGGGGTTGCACAGTCAGACACGACTGAAGCGACTTAGCAGCAGCAGCAGCATGGGACTGGATGCCATGATCTTTGTTTTCTGAATGTTGACTTTTAAGCCAACTTTTTCATTCTCCTCTTTCACTTTCATCAAGAGGCTCTTTAGTTCTTCGCTTTCTGCCCTAAGGGTAGTGTCATCCGCATATCTGAGGTTACTGATATTTCTCCTGGCAATCTTGATTCGAGCTTGTGCTTCATCCAGCCTGGCATTCCGCATGATGTATTCTGCATATAAGTTAAATAAGCAGGGTGACAATATACAGCCTTGACGTGCTCCTTTTCCTATTTGGAACCAGTCTGTTGTTCCATGTCCAGTTCTAACTGTTGCTTCCTGACCTGCATATAGATTTCTCAGGAGGCAGATAAAGTGGTCTGGTATTCCCATCTCTTTCAGAATTTTCCACAGTTTGTTGTGATCCACACAGTCAAAGGCTTTGGCATAGTCAAGAAAGTGGAAGAGATGTTTTTCTGGAACTCTCTTGCTTTTTCTATGATCCAATGGATGTTGGCAATTTGATCTCTGGTTCCTCTACCTTTTCTAAAACCAGCTTGAACATCTGGAAGTTCACGGTTCACATATTGCTGAAGCCTGGCTTAGAGAATTTTGAGGATTCCTTTGCTAGCATGTGAGATGAGTGCGATTGTGCGGTAGTTTGAGCATTCTTTGGTATTGCCTTTCTTTGGGACTGGAATGAAAACTGACCTTTTCCAGTCCTGTGGCCACTGATGAGTTTTCCAAATTTGCTGGCATATTGAGCGCAGCACTTTCACAGCTTCATCTTTCAGGATTTGAAACAGCTCCACTGGAATCCCATCCCCTCCACTAGCTCTGTTCGTGGTGATGCTTCCTAAGGCCCACTCGATCTACGGTACACGGATCTAGGTGTGCTTTACACATATAATCCCACCAAAGAGTCTGTCCAGGATTACAGAAATCAGCAGGAAAAGAACCACCATTACTATCCCCCTTCACTTCCTCCTGAGGTCATCCTCAACACAGCATGCCACAGGATAAAGGTACCACAGAACCCCAGCCTCTCTCCCATGTCCCTTTGCAAATGCACACTAGTCAATCCAAATTACATCTGACAATGTGTGGAATCAGAAGGAACCCACACAGTCACATACCATACCTACCTAAGGAGGCGTATCTGAAGAAATCTTCAGAAATGTCAACACGAGAAGGAAAGAGTGAGAATCACACTTTATAGTCTAATTTCAATAGTCCCTCAAAGGTGTCAAAAAATCTCATGAAATACAGTTGACAAACCAGGTGGGGATCCTGACTTGTCATGAGTTTCCGTCATGGATACTGGCTGTTTTAGGCCATCACAGACCCATTCTTCCTTCGTTTGGTTCAGCACCTGGATTTCCTTTCTGGGAGTCTATTCTCCTCCTCTGCATGTCGTCTTGGTGGGACGGTCAATCAGGACTCCCCCGACCCTTCTATCCCCAGCCAAGCAGTGGGCATGTGGCTTGTCCAAGCCATAGGGCTCTTATTTCCAGGGCTCTGAGTCTTGGATGAAGAAACCTGTCAAAATGTATCCACTGCAGCAACACCAGCAGCAGGCAAGTAAGACCATCAGTTCTATCCAGGATCCCCAGCGGCCTTTTTGTATCTGTCCTTCACCCAGCCTGCTCCCACACACTTCCTGTTGATTCTTAGAGCTACTGGATATCCTTCCAACAAAATCCTTTTGTGTTTGACCTAGCCAAAATTGGTGTCTGCTGCTTGTGAAAAGAAGAAGAATGCTAACTTACACAGATGTGCAGCTTGCTTCTTCAGATTCTGGACCTTGCTGAGGATTTCTAGGCTCAACTAAGCCCTATGATCCTAAATGATTCCAAAAATGATATTCTGCATATGAGTACATTCCTCCTAAAATCCTCTTGTGCCTCCATGGTCAATAATAAAAAGTATTTAAAATAAAATAGAGTAAGAGAAAGGGAGGCAAACTAGCAAGGCTTCAGTTCATTCAGTTCAGTTCAATCACTCAGTTGTGTCTGACTCTTTGCGACCCCATGAATTGCAGCACGCCAGGCCTCCCTGTCCATCACCAACTCCCGGAGTTCACTCAAACTCATGTCCATCGAGTCGGTGATGCCATCCAGCCATCTCATCCTCTGTTGTCCCCTTCTCCTCCTGCCCCTAATCCCTCCCAGCATCAGAGTCTTTTCCAATGAGTCAGCTCTTTGCATGAGGTGGCCAAAGTATTGGAGTTTCAGCTTTAGCATCACTCCTTCCAAAGAACACCCAGGACTGAGCTCCTTTAGAATGGACTGGTTGGATCTGCTTAGAATAGTTCTATAATGGTGAAATCTATATTAGCTCTAAATTTTACCTTTAGGAATGAAGACAGAATGGGAAAGAGAATCTAATGGCGTTTTGAAGTGTTGTTTATATACAATAGAATGCATAGATCACAAATGTACAGTCAATGGGTTTCGACAACTACATAAACCAGCCGTGCCAACTGTGATCTGGAACGTGACCATCATTCCCAAAGCTCTATCACGGGCCTTTCCAGCTATTCCTTCCCCACACCCACAGGCAAACACCGTTCTGACTTCCATCAATGTAGCCCAATCTTCCCTGTTCTAGAACAAAATACAAACGGAATCAGGCAGTGCATAGGCTCGTATCTGGCTTACTCTGATCAACATAGTGTTTCTGATATTTGCCTGGATCATTACCTGCATCAGTAGAGTGTTCTTTATTACTGCTGAGTAATACTCCACTGTATAAATGTATCACCGTGTGTTTATTCAGACTCCTGTTGATGAAATAGTTGGGTTGTTTCCAGTTTGAAGCTATCATGAAAAAAGTTGCTGTGAACATTCTTAAATAAATGTTTTTTATGGAACTATGATTGCTTTCATTGCTCTTGAATAAATAAATTTTCATTTAATGGTGAAGAAGTTTTGTATTAACAGCATGCAGAGAAACAATAATATAATTTTTCCTGGAGGGAAAATGGTGCCTATTTTCCACCTTTTTTTCTAGGATAGACTAGGTTTGTAGGTACCATTCTATTACCCCCTTATTCTTCCTTTTTAAGTTTCAGTCTATCAATCTCCAGAATTCTCATTTCTCTACCATTCTAAACAAACCTTTCTCTTTACCTTAAAGTAAACTAGCAAACACTCTCAATATGCCTTCTTCATGGCAATTTTTAAAAGGAAGAGCTAGCCCTATTCATTGGCTACCCTCTTTTTTAAAATTTTATTTTATTTTTAATTGGAGGATAATACCTTACAATACTGTGAAAGTTTTTAGCACACATCAACATGAATCAGCCACAGGCATACTCGTGTCCCCTGCCTCTTAAAGATCCCTCCCCTCCCTGCTCATTCCACTCCGCTAGATTCTCTCCAGTGCTTTCCCCACAGTCTATCCTAGTCTCATTTTCTCAGTCTCCATTCTCCCCTTGACTTCTTGCTGTGTTAAGCTGTGTTCACTGTTTCTCTCCCACCACTCCTTCTTTTATCTTTTTTTTTAAAAGAAAAGTTAAACTTTAATTACTAGATAGTTTTACAAGGAAAACAGGCACTGAAAGACTGGTATAAAATGCTCACAAGTCTACATATCTTTCTCCTGGCTTTCATATACATTGAGAGTAGAGATTCTGTAGCCAGATTCTGAGGTTTGAACCTGGCTCTATCACTTACTATCTGGGTGACCTTGGGTAATTATTGAACGATTATATACTTTGTTTCTTGTGTAAAGTGAGGCTGATAATAGGAATCACTTCACAGGGTTGTTGTAAAGATTAAATGAGTTAGCCTGGTACACAGTAAGTGCTCGCAACTCCCATTATCTCCTTTGTCCCTCCTTGTGGTGTATGTAATAGAACTTTATAAACCATAATAGACTTTATTACTATTAGAGATGATATAAGGCACTATAATACTTTGGTGCCACCTCTTCTCAGGCTCCTTTCATTGTTGGGTCTCTTTCCCCTGCTTCTTTAATGTGGATATACATCAAACCTCCTTCCTGAGTTCCTTGTCCTCGTGATTCTATACTCTCTCAAAGGTCTTCATCACAGTGGCTTTAATTATTACATTAAAGACAATGACTTCAAATATAGGTCTACAACCCTAAAATGTCTCCCTTAAACACCCCCAACTTCTTGCTGGGGAGCTCACTACCATTCATTCATACTCAACTAAAGTATGAAACGAAAATCACTGTTTTGTTTTCACAAGGAGGTTGCTCTCAGGATTTTGCTTTGTCCTCAGTGGAGGTTTAGTTGCTCAGTCATGTCCAACTCTTGTGACCCCATGGACTGACTGTAGCCCTCCATGCTCCTCTGTCCATGGGATTCTCCAGGCAAGAATACTGGAGTGGGTTGCCATTTCCTTCTCCAGGGGATTTTCCCAAGCCAGGAATCAAACCTGGGTCTCCTGCATGGCAGGCAGATCCTTTAACAACTGAGCTACAAGGGAAGCCCCTTGTCCTCAATGATACACTCAAATGCTGAGCAAACATGAACTTGCCTTGCCAGGTATTCCTAGGCCTGGATAAAAGAGCTTCAGAATGGATTGTGGAGGATAGAAAACTGGAAAACTCTTCTCCTTTCCCTTAGGCCTTCCCTGTCCACTCTGAAAAGTCCATGATGACTATGAACTGTCTGTGCAGGAGGGGTGGGCTGAGGGAGCGAGAATTCCAGGAATGAATAAAGCTGCTTCAGTAAAATATAAACATCGTAACCCCAGGTCCACCAGCACTTGGCCTTAAGCTTTCCTTCCTCACATCATACAGTTTTGATAATACTGTCCATGTTTATGACAGTCCTTGACCCCCGTACCAACGTGGTCTGTGCCAGGGCTAGACTTGCGGGGGAGTCAGCAGCACCCCTTGGCACCAACATGCCATCCCTGCCCCTCGGAGCTTTAATCAAGGAGAAGGAACAGTCTAAATGGCTCAGGGCCCTGTAACTGTTAGAGACTGTGTCACCTATAACATTCCCTAGAGCCAAATCTACTCTTCTTGCAAGCAGCCTAATAAAAGCCACCTGAACTTACAGAAGGAAGACACAGCTCAGGGGATTCTCTCGAAGCTTCCTGCTTGTACTAGTCATTAGGGTGGTCGTGGATATTCCACGTCTGCTTTGAGCACACAGCAGGATGGTACCTCCCTGCTGCCCTT
This sequence comes from Aepyceros melampus, assembly GCA_006408695.1. Taxonomy (NCBI): domain Eukaryota; kingdom Metazoa; phylum Chordata; class Mammalia; order Artiodactyla; family Bovidae; genus Aepyceros; species Aepyceros melampus. Next base: position 363,941 of record SJXQ01012755.1, read on the forward strand.
GAAGTTAAACATGATGTGTCGCTTGCTTCGGCTAAAGAGATGTGAGCAGAAACAACACTGATCCCTTCTGGGAGAAGTGTGAAGGATCCATGGGTGATTCATTTGTTCCCTTTCCTGGCCTCGGTGGAAGCAGAAGTTGAGATGCTGCTTCTATCAGCCTGGACCCCTGAGTGAGCAGAACACATACTGCATCACCCAGGTGGGCTGTGCAAGAGACAAACGCGTTCTGTTAGGCCATAAGGACTTGGGGGCTCTTTGTTCCTGCCGCTCAAGCTATGCAGTCCTGACAGATACATGGGCCCCGGTCACATGAGCAGCTGGCAACCTCCAGCTTCTGACTCAGCCTCACTTCTGGCTCTCAGATTTGTGCTCTGTTTAGTTCAGCTCTTGGGGACATACGGTACATTAAAATACCACACAAGGCTGTCCCCTGGCTTATGGATTAAGACTGATTCTCGCTGCCGCAGAGCCCACAGCGACCCGGCAAAACTCTAGATTCCAGGTATGAAAACAGGTACAATTTTATCCAATGCACCTGAACGAGACTCTTCCTATTAAAGTAGCCTCTTCTAGCTACACTGACCATACACTTTACAGTCCAAAGTGGTTTGGAGTGAAGGGGGACGAGGGAGACACATGAACTGTGACTATCCTGAGTAAACAGGCACGTGCAGACCCTGGAATTCTACTTCTATTGTCTTTACAATATTAAGTCTATGAGAAAAATTCCTAGAGACATTATCTTAGGACAGATCACTATATCCAGGAAATGCAGTTAAAGGTCTAAGAAGAAGCATGTGGTGAAATTAATGTGTTTATCAGAGAGTGTATTCTGCTTTTACTGTTCTATGTGGCATTGGGCTGAATGAGTGCAGCTGTTCCCCTAAGTAGGCACATGCGAATAGCAACAGACATCCAAACAAAACCCAGAGCCGAATGCAAAATCCAGCCGTAAAATATGAACACCCTGCAGAAACATTAACAGCGTCTTCCTCCCACTGGTCAGCCTGGGAGTCATTTAAGAGGAAAGAGGACAAAATCAAGAAAACAATCTTAGCAGCAAGAAGAATTGTTTAAAGAAAGCCAAAGTAAATGCAGTTTCAGTGACTCTGGGATCCTCTCCTCCTAGGCATGTGAGACATATTAATGTCAGTAAATATTTTTAAAGAATGCTGAATTTTCTAGACAAAGTAACAAACACAGTGCAGAAGATAGTTGATTTATTTAATCTGCTGCTGTTCTGCATTTTTCTTTTCTTTGTAAAACATTTGTAAAATGCTTTGTAAAACAGCATTCTCACTGGCTCCTTCAAAATTTCAGTGGCTTATGGTGAAGAAGTAGATAATAATTACTGTAGAAGATTCTGTTTTTCTGTCTGTCCCAAGTCTCTCTCCCACCTCCGCTTCCTGGGATGTGGGTTTCCCACCAGCGGGCTAGTACATGACCTGAGTTAACCCAAGGACCACTGCCCCCAACCTAGGCCCTGAACTCATGTCCAGGGATGGGAATATGACCCAAAAAAGATCACAGTGTGGTTTTTCTGAGACCGAAGCCCTCATTAGGCATATTAGTTTCCTAGGCTGCCATAACAAATGACCACAAACTGGGTGGGTTAAAACAACAGAATTTATTCTCTGACAGTTCTGGAGGCTGGGAATTCAAACTCAAGGTGTTGGCAGGGCCCTGCTCCCTCTGCAATCTCTGGGGAAGAATCTTTCTGTTACGCCTCCTGGTTTCTGGCATTTTCCAGAAACCCTTGATGTTCCCTGACTTGTAACTGCATCACTCTAAGCTCTGCCTTGGCGTCACACGGCCATCTTTCCTCTGGCCGGGGTGTCCTCTGTGTGTCTCTGTGTCTCTCCTCTTTATAAAAGGACACCAGTCGTGTTGGATTAAGGGCCTACCCTCATCCAGCATGACCTCTTCTTAACCTGAACCTTAATTACATGCAAAGACCTTATTTCCAGATAAGCAAATTCATAGGCACCACGGATAGAAAAATCGGGGGACATAATTCAACCCATAACACTGGATAAGAGAGACTCTTTCTCACTATGATTGCAAGTTCAAAGCCATGTAAGCCTGTCCATCCACCTGAGAAGTAAGTAAACAGACCAAGAGATGGAGAAAGAGAGAAAAGCAGGCTCCTAACGTTATTGGGGGAGAAGGCAATGGCACCCCACTCCAGTACTCTTGCCTGGAAAATCCCATGGACGGAGGAGCCTGGTGGGCTGCAGTCCATGGGGTCACTAAGAGTCAGACACAACTGAGGGACTTCACTTTCACTTTTCACTTTCATGCACTGGAGAAGGAAATGGCAACCCACTCCAGTGTTCTTGCCTGGAGAATCCCAGGGACAGGGGAGCCTGGTGGGCTGCTGTCTATGGGGTCACATAGAGTCGGACACGACCAAATCGACTTAGCAGCCGCAGGAGCAGCAACGTTATTGAATCCCTCAAAGCAGCCCCATCTAAATCCCAGCCCCATTCTTGGACTTCCCAGTAACAGGACCAACAAAGTATCTTTCTTGCTTAAATATAGGTAGGCTGGGTTTCAGTCACTTACAGCCAAGAGTTCTAATCAATATATGCACCAGTGAATAATGCTATATAATGTGAATCCAAATAGTTCGCCATATTTGGATGGGGACGAATAGGCAGACTATACATGAAAAAGACTTGCCATGAGTTGAAACTAAGTGATGGGTATGTAGGAGGTTATTATCATATGATTAT